>JAACNH010000607.1:0-170694 GCA_019447015.1 Hymenochirus boettgeri | reverse complement strand
TACTATACTATACTATACTATACTGTACTATACTATACTATACTATACTATACTGTACTATACTATACTATACTATACTGTACTATACTATACTATACTATACTGTTATCTCCCCCTTGCTGGGGAGCCAGATATAAATTGTGATACTAGGGCTTTGGGCAGAGGTAATTTGGAGGATAGGTGTGTTCATAGGATGTTTAATGCAGCAGTCCTGTGGAGTTTATTGCTCCCTCATCAAACCTCAAAGTAAATATCTTGATATATCTTGAATATTTTTAAATGTGTGACATTCCTTAATATTGACGGTGACAAGTATTAATGGTAAACAGTGATATTGATAAATAGTTATGGTAGAAATCACTGGCAGTCATTATATACGCATCATAGGTTACATACCAATGTCACTATTTACTGTTATTATGTATCATCAATGGTCCTATTTAGCTAATTACCTTTATTACTTACTGTGTAAGTTTATTATACTTTCAGAAATATTTCCCCAAATTTCAACTGCTATGTCACGCGGAAAAAGTAACCAACGTCAACAGCTGATTAGAGGATTAAAGTTGTGCTCCAATCTAATTCAGTTTTTGCCTTTAATTTGGTTTGCCAGGAACTAAAATGAGCAAAAAGGGAAAGAAAAGCTGGCAGAAAGACTGCCCTAATGCTGGCTGAATCACAAGGGGATTTCAGAATTCCTGACTGATCTGGGTGACATCAACTCCTGAGGAAGGTGAGAACCCAGAAACGTTGTGTCTGTTGTCAGCACAATTTTTTTATTAAATTGAGTTTGATTTTATACAAGCGTGCCTCTGCTATTTGTTATTAGTGACACCAACTCCAGATCTCTGTGGAAAGCTTTTAGGGGATAGTAAGTATAAAATGTGCCACTGGGTAGGGCATGCTCAATGGGTAAATGGGGAGAGAGAGGAACTGTTTAAAGGGCAAATCTGTCCTTCAAAAGAAAACATAGTGACATCATCTGGATGTGCACTGAGGATGTGGAGCGAGGAGCGAGCGGCCGCCGGACAAGGTAGGAGAATACTACGGACGCCAGGGAGGGCAATATTTACAAATAAGGGTAAAACCTTCTTTATTTGTACATACTGTATGCACAAATAAAGTAGGATTTACCCCTATTTGCATGTGTTTGCCACTTAAGATGTTTGAAAACTACAACTCCCAGCAATAAAGCATGCTGGGAGTTGTAGTTTCCAAACATCTTAAGTGGCAAATACTACCCCCTCGGTTTATACTCGAGTCAATGTGTTTTCCTCCTTTTTTACCTAAAACTAGGTACCTCGGTTTATACTCAGGACGGTTTATACTCGAGTATATACGGTACATTATTTCCATGTTCCAAAAAGCATTGTGTTGTTGCAAGGTTTACGCTGCCAGCTCGCATGACTGACGAACGCCTTTCATCTGCAGTGAAGCAATTCAGCTTCTTCCTCGGATTGTACAATTTAAAAAAGAAAGGAAAAAAAGTTAAGGGTGCTGACTTTGTTGCCTTACCTCATTTTATTCCCTGCATGCCTCTCCTTCACTTGTCTTGAAGTCTGCAGCGTTAGAAGACCATTATCTCTGCTTATTTGCTGTTAACTACTCTATTTAGAAAAATAATAATCATCCCTACATTGAACAAGTCTTTTGTATGCACAGGAGAAGATTCAATAAAAAGAAAAATGGCAGCTTTCGCTTTGTATAGAAAATTAAACACGTTCACTGATAGCCATTCTAATTAATGGTAATAACCTACTGGGATATTCAGAGACAAAAATGCAGCTAGAGGCCCGCGGATTGAAATCCATCTCTCATGCATAGCAAAATGTACCAGTTCCTCTGAGTGTCTGAATATAATGATAATGAGCTTAAAGGGGCTTCGTAGTGCAACTGCATTGGGGGGTATGAAGCTAGTGGTTCTGCCATTAAATGTTTCACCTTATTTCCCCTTTGTAAAGCTGGCCATACACATGGGATGCCACAGCATGTGTGCCGACAGATCACACTGGAATCAGATCACACTGGTATTAGATCACACTGGTATCAGATCACATTGGTATCAGATCACACTGGTATCAGATCACACTACTATCAGATCACACTGGTATCAGATCACACTGGTATCAGATCACACTACTATCAGATCACACTGGTATCAGATCACACTGGTATCAGATCACACTGGTATCAACACCCCCACTACTGATCAGATCACCTAGAGGTTATCAGTACCACCACTAGTTCGAGGAAATCATGAAATAACAGGATCACACTAGCTACCTCACGGTGACACGATTCAGATCACACTGTTATCAATACTGATCACACTGGTATCAGATCACAGATCACACACTGGTATCAGATCACACACTGTATCAGATCACACTGGTATCAGAATCACAGATCACAACTATGTACAGATCACACTGGTATCAGATCACACTGGTATCAGATCATGTATCATCAAGATCACCTGCTATCAGATCACACTGGTATCAGATCACAACATGTATTCAGATCACAATGTATCAGATCACACTGGTCTCAGATCAACAACTGGTATCAGATCACACACTCATCAGATCACACTATGTATCAGATCACACTGGTATCATATCACCACTGTATCAGATCCACACTGAAGTATCAGATCACACTGGTATCAGATCACACTGGTATCAGATCACACTGGTATCAGATCACACTATTATCAGATCACCACTGGTATCAGATCACACGGTATAATCCGCTACTAATCAGATCACACTGGTATCAGATCACAATCACACTGGTACCGATCACACTGTATCAGATCACACTGTATCAGATCACACTGGTATCAGATCACATATCAAACTGGTATCAGATCACACTGGTATCAATCACACTGTAATCAGATCACACTGGTATCAGATCACACTGGTATCAGATCACAGATCACACTGGTATCAGATCACACTACTATCAGATCACACTGGTATCAGATCACACTGGTATCAGATTACAGATCACACTGGTATCAGATCCCACTGGTATCAGATTACAGATCACACTGGTATCAGATCACACTGGTATCAGATCACAGATCACAATAGTAATCAGATCACAACTGGGATCCAGATCAACACTGTTATCAGATCACACCTATCAGATCACACTGTATCAGATCACACTGGTATCATATCCACTGTATCAGACCCACTAGTATCAATCACACTGGTATCAGATCACACTGGTATCAGATCACACTGGTATCAGATCACACTATCTATCAGATCACCACTGGTATCAATCACACGGGTATCAGATCCGCACTAATCAGATCACACTGTATCAGATCACAATCAGATCACATGGTTACCGCATCACACTGGTATCAGATCACACTGGTATCAGATCACACTGTAATCACGTCACACTGACATCCACACTGGTATCAGATCACACTGGATATCAATCACACTGTAATCAGATCACACTGGTATCAATCACACTGGTATCAGATCACATACTATCAGATCACACTGGTATCAGACACAAACTTATCAGACACACTGTATCAGATCACACTGGTATCAGATCACACTACTATATATCACCTGTATCAGATCACACTGGATCAGATCACACTCTATCAATCCACTGGTATCAGATCACACTGGTATCAGATCACACTGGTATCAGATCACACTGGTATCAGATCACACTACTATCAGATCACACTGGTATCAGATCACAGATCACACTGGTATCAGATCACACTGGTATCAGATCACATTGGTATCTGTCGGGACACACATTCTGTGGGAACAGCACACACGGAACCGACCGATCCCCATACGCGGTATGGGAATCGGTCAACCATGCGGCCATACACAGTACAATCGGATCAGCTCTCTCTACTTAAAGTAAAAGGAGCAGATACCGACCTACGGAAATTTCCCACTATTCTGGATCGATCGGAGTGCTCACTACGGTCATTCGTCGGCACTCCGATCAGTCAGGATCATCCCCTATATACGAACGATAATAGGTAAAGCCAGTCATTCCCCGATGGGATTTACCCATTATCGTTCATATGTATGGCCATCTTAAGTCATCATTAGGGAAACTGTCTAAATTTAGGTCCTATTTCTGCAGAACCTGTTAAAGTTCTGAAAATCCCTTTGAATCAATAGACATTTTCCGTTTTCTTATGGTATTTTCGAAAGTTTTGGAGAAAAAGTTTTGAAAATGTCAAAAAAATCCATTTGGTCTGCAGAGTTTTGTATCCGAATCGAAACCAGGATTCATCACTGGTCATCACTGGTCATCACTGGTCATCACTGGTCATCACTGGTCATCATACTATATATCAGTATCTAATTAAAGGGACACTCAAGATATTTACAGGGCATGTCCCCTGCCGAACTAAAATATCCCCCCTTAAACTGCAATACTTGCAGACCCTCTTACCTTATCCACTTACGTATACATTCCAGGGTTCTGGCTTCCCAATGTTCGTACTCCCAGCTCTGATCAGGGAAGTTAGACAGATGATGGCCCAGCCACGACTGCAGCTATCCAGAAGAATCAGGAGGAGAGACAGGAACCAGGAACATCTAGTGGACCGAACAAGCTGTTTAACACCCCACCCTTCAATTCTGTGGGACTCTTCTATTCAGGTTACACACATAGTAACATAAATAATTTTGGGTTCAAAACTGACATCAGTCCATCAAGCTCAACCCCTCTTCGAAAAAAAATCCCAGTCCCCCTCAAACCCAACAAAGAAAGCAGAGTCTTCTCCATTCAAATGATACCTGCCTCCTAAACAAGACAAGAATACAACAAAAAACACAAGCCTACCTAAGATGTAGTCATAGCTAAAAACCCTGGATAATCTGCTTGTCCTAGAAGACATCTAAAGCTGGGTACACACAGTAACGATAAATCCCCGATACCGTCGGATCCGACGGTATCGGGGCTTTATCGGTATGTGTGTGCGCTCGTTTCCCGAACGAGCGCGCTGCCGCTGAACGATCAGGTCGGCATACGCTCGTTCGGGAAAGGCCAAAAATTTCCATCGGCCGCGCTAGACTCCCTATAGAGGAGTCTAGCGCGGCCGATGGAAACACACAGTCCCGAGCGTTCTCCTTATGAAGTTCATAGGGAGAACGCTCGGGATTGTGTGTATGCAGATCTTTGAAAGATGGCAGACAGGATCTTGCAGATCCTGTCTGTCTACTTTCAGAAATCTGTACTGTGTGTACCCAGCTTTAGGATCAGAAGATAGGCTTGATGCTTTCAATAACATTTACATTTAAGTTTAAAGGAGAACTCCATCTCCCAAAAAGTTTAATTACATGTCAACCCTTTGCCCCATCCACACACTTCATGAAGTACCAAAAATGATAATTAAAAACCGAAAGAGGCAGCACTTACCTGCAGAGGCATTTTCCAGGTTGGCAGATTCTCCTTTGTCAGACTTTTATGGTTTAATTCCTTTCGGACTCCAAATGTAAATCATAAGACTTTCCAAAAATAAAAAAAAAGTACTAAAAAAGTATTGCCAAATAATCATTGATAAAGTGCTAAGGATCATTATGTTAACAATACCATCCGTAAATTAATAAACCCAGTAACCGTACAGTTATAGTACGATAGCAATTGTTAGCAATCATGGAGTTCTGGACAGTTAAGTTGCACAATAGAAATTAGTTATACCATTCTTTATTTTACAACTGTGGTGTAAATTAGCGATATCGATCGTTATATTGGAAATCTGTGCTGTGTGTACCTAGCTTTAACCTCCTTTGAATGTGTTCAGAGATTCCCAACCCAACATTTTCAGGCGGATCATTACACATCCTTCCTGCCGTCTTAGTGAAGAACCTTTTATGTTTTATCCGAGGACTGATGGTTATTATATGTTGAGTAGATCCTTAGTGGTGGCAATAAAATTAAACATTTTAGAACTTTAGAAAATGACATCATACGATAACATCATAGGGCGCTGAAATTTTTTTAAAAAATCTGCTTCAATTGGGTTCCACAGAATTTGACACATTGCCATGGAACCACTGGTGGAACGAAACTCGAACACTGAAATTTAACTCCCGGTTGCCCGAAAAAGGCTACAACTGGCCAATAGAATATCTATAGTATTCCGTTATATCAAATGGGCTGGAAGTTTTAGTTATTGAATAAATGACCAATAAAATAATTTCTTCTACAATTGGACTTGCAGACATTTCTTTATTCCCACAGCACATTCTACTTAGACCAAAAAAGTGAATTAATCTGGATTATGCCGCCATTGGAAAGGCGTTAAGTTACGTGTTACATAGAAGCACAAAAGTTTTGCATCAGGTGCCAAAAGGCCCTGTAAAGTGCATGTAAAACTCATGTTGGTTTCTACACGCACTATATTGGCTGGTGTGGGTTTAACACTTAATTGGCCACTTTAATGCCCTTTATTGCATCGCCCCCTTTAAATTTTGCTTTCACCTTTAATGTCTACAGGAAAAAAAATCCTCTTAATGTTTTGCTTTTCATTACTAAATCACATATTATCATGCGAAAGGAAATTTTTTTAATCCTCATTATTTCTTGTAAAAAAAAATCAATCAAAATAAAAGAATATTTTTAGGTTTAAAAATGTCAGAATCAGACAGCCCTCTTTTGTAGGAGTTTCAATCGAGAGCCATCAAAACTTGAAATGTCACAGTCAAGAACATTAAGGAAAAAAATAAGCCAGATTATATGATTAAATGAAATATGCAGGAACGTGAGTTTATTAAATTGCCTGAAAGCTCTATTAAGCGCACAGCGGAAAGTTACTTTAGCTGAAAATTACAGTCAACGTTTTGAGCTGTCATCCTTTCATCAAAGACGGGGGGTGGCCATGGACAGTTCAGCCACCCAAGTGGAGATAATTTAGAAGGTCTTTGAAAAACGTATACAAATGGAAATGTGTAGATTTGATATTTTTTTTAATGTCTTCTTTAAAAGTTCTTTTTAAGCATTTAAGCTGCTGGATTTATTTGTAAAGCTTCTACGACTGAAAAGGAATATGCATTTATATTCAAAAATTATTTGAAAGAAGCTTTTATTCTGTAAGTTAACTTAAAGGGCACGTCCAAATGTGTTGACCTCTCAGTTATCTGCCCATAACCGCAGATGCTATTTTTACCAATTTATTTTATGCATTTGTAACCACATATTTATTTAAGTTCTTTCACCTCCTCTCTTGGCTCAATGAGTTTTTTATAAGCTTGAGCATGTGCAGAGAAGGAAGAAGAGGAATGGCAGTCAATCATTGGTTGTGATGTCAGTTGTCACATCCTTGATTGACTGCATGGAGGGAGGAGCCAGCTTACTGCCAGAATGGGGACAGTAATTAAATATCTGGTTAGTAATAAAGGTAATAATGTGCTGAATATATCAGCTGGGGTGTGGGGCAGATAACTGACGAGTGAGTAGTTTTTTTCTGCTTTAAGAGCAGGAATGCTCTTTAAAGATGGGAACCACATGAAAAATGCTAATGAGACACCAGTGCAGACACCAATGGCAGAGCATGGTTCTTATGTCAGACACGGACAAGAAAATCTTATATAATATACTTATCTATTAAATAAAAATTATATTTGAAGACTTACTTATTTTAAGGAGTAAAGAGTACACTGTGTAAAGAAGATCTTGAGCTTCTCCTTGGAAATGCATTAGTTGAACTAGATTTACTGTGTCTCCTTACTCGGCACTCACTGCAATATTCATATGCTCTTGTAAGAAAATTGCTGTGCGCTTAATAAGCCAAGAAATGGCCATCAATTATAGGTTATGTAATGGCAACTAATGAACTGCATGGATCCAACTGTGAAGAGCTCTAGATCTTTCTTCCGAGCAATTATGACATGTCTTGTCTTGTTTTATCTAAACCCTACCCATAAGACCGGAGTAACCGGCTGATAGAATGGAAAATGGTTTCATAAGAGTGACTCTGCTATTAGAATTATTTAATGTGTTCTGCATGGAGAAGTCATCTGCTTGTATTGTCTCATATTTGCATAATGGGGAAGGAGAATGATCTGGTAGGTTTCCAATGATGCCACATTGGGTTCATATTGTCCTGAGGAAATAAATGCAGTAGAATATAGAAAGGGGAGTGGGTGAACTTTAATACAGAGGACTCATTGTAGCTACTGGGTTACGTACACGTAATGCATTGCAGGACACGGTATGGTTGTAATATACACGTAATGCATTGCATAACACTGTATGGTTGTAGTATACACGTAATGCATTGCATAACACGGTATGGTTGTAATCTACACGTAATGCATTGCATAACACGGTATGGTTGTAATATACATGTAATGCATTGCATAACACGGTATGGTTGTAGTATACACGTAATGCATTGCAGGACACGGTATGGTTGTAATATACACGTAATCAGTGCATAAACGGTATGGTTGTAGTATAACACGTAATGCATTGCAGGACACGGTATGGTTGTAATATACATGTAATGCATTGCATGACGACACGGTATGATTGTAGTATACACGTAATGCATTGCAGGACACGGTATGGTTGTAATATACACGTAATGCATTGCATAACACGGTATGGGTTGTAGTAATACACAATGCATGCAGGACCGGTATGGTTGTGAATAGAAATTAACACGTAATGAATTGCAGGACACAGTATGGTTGTATATAACGTATGCTTGCATACACGGTATGGTTGTAGTATACACGTAATGCATTGCTGGGCACGGTATGGTTGTAAATATACACTTAATGCATTGCTGGACATGATATGGTTGTAGTATACACGTAATGCATTGCTGGACATGATATGGTTGTAATATACACGTAATGCATTGCTGGACACGGTATGGTTGTAGTATACACGTAATGCATTGAAGGACACGGTATGGTTGTAATATACACGTAATGAATTGCTGGACACGGTATGGTTGTAGTATACACATAATGCATTGCAGATGATATGGTTGTAGTATACACGTAATGCATTGAAGGACACGGTATGGTTGTAGTATACACGTAATGAATTGCTGGACACGGTATGGTTGTAGTATACACATAATGCATTGCAGGACATGATATGGTTGTAGTATACACTTAATGCATTGCTGGACATGATATGGTTGTAATATACACGTAATGCATTGCTGGACACGGTATGGTTGTGTATACACGTAATGCATTGAAGACCACGGTATGGGTTGTATATACATGTAATGCCTTGCATGATGACACGTATGATTGTAGTATACACTATGCGTTGCAGGACACGGTACGGTTGTAATATACACGTAATGCATTGCAGGACACGGGTATGGTGTAGTATACCCGTAATGCATTGCAGACTGGTAATGGTTGGTAGTATACACAAAATGCTTGCAGTACCGGTATGTTTGTTTTATATACACGTAATGCATGCAGGACACGGTATGGTTGTAATAACACGTAATGCATTGCAAGGACACGGTTGGGTTTGTAGTATACACGCAATGCATTGCAGGACACGGTATGGTTGTAATATACACGTAATGCATTGTAGGACACGGTATGGTTGTAATATACATGTAATGCATTGCATGATGACACGGTATGATGTGTAATACACGTAATGCGTTGAGACACGGTAACTGGTTGTAATATACACTAATACATTGCAGGACACGGTATGGTTGTGTATACATGTTACATTGCAGGACACGGTATGGTTTCGTATACATATCTAGTTGGCATTGCCGGGACCAGCAGTATGGTTGTAGTATACATGTAATGCATTGCAGGACACGGCGTATGGTTTGTATACATGTAATACATTGCAGAACAGTTGGTTGTAGTATACATTTAATACATGCAGGACACGTATGGTTGTATATACATGTAATACATTATTGCAGGACCAGTATGGTTGTAGTATACATGTAATGCATTGCAGACCGTATGGTTGTTACATGTAAACCTTGCAGACACAGTATGGTTGTAGTATACATGTAATACATTGCAGGACACAGTATGGTTGTAGTACATGTAATACATTTGCAGACCCGGTATGGTTGTAGTATACATTAATACATTGCAGGACACAGTATGGTTGTAGTATACATGTAAACATTGCAGGCACCGTATGGTTGTAGTATACCATGTAATACATTGCAGGACACAGTATGGTTGTAGTATACATGTAATACATTGCAGGACCAGTATATGGTTGTAGTATACATGTAATACATTGCAGGACACGTATGGTTGTATATACTTATCATTGCAGGACACTATGGTTTTAGTATACATGTAAACATTGCAGGACACAGTATGGTTGTAGTATACATGTAATCATTGCAGGACACACGTATGTTGTAGTATAACATGTAAGACATTGGCAGGACACAGTATGGTTGTAGTATACATGTATACATTGCAGGACACGTATGGTTGTAGTATACATCTAATGCATGCAGGACACCGTATGGTTGTAGTTACATGAATACATTGCAGGACACGTTATGTTGTAGTATCAACTGTATCATTGCAGCAACAGTATGGTTGTAGTATACATGTAATGCATTACAGGACACGGTATGGTTGTAGTATACATGTAATGCATTGCAGGACACGGTATGGTTGTAGTATACATGTAATGCATTGGCACAGTATGGTTGTGTATACATGTAATCAATTGCAGACACAGTATGGTTGTAGTATACATGTAATAGCTTGCAGGACACGTATGGTTTGTAGTATACATGTAATACATTGCAGGACAACAGTATGGTTGTAATAGATACACTTAATGCAATTGCAGGACATGATGGTTGTAGATACACGTAATGCATTGCTGGACAGATATGGTTGTAATATACACGTAATGCATTGCGGACCGGTATGTTTAGTATACACGTAATGCATTGAAGGACACAGTATGGTTTTAATATACACGTAATGACATTGCTGACACCTATGGGTTGTAGTATCACGTATATGCATTGCAGGACATGATATGGTTGTAGTATACAGTAATGCATTGACAGGACACAGTATGGTTTAGTAATACACGTAATGCATTGCGGCACGGTATGTTGTAGTATACACATAATGCATTGCAGGACATGATATGGTTGTAGTATACACTTAATGCATTGCTGGACATGATATGGTTGTAATATACACGTAATGCATTGCTGGACACGGTATGGTTGTAGTATACACGTAATGCATTGAGGACACGGTATGGTTGTAATATACATGTATGCATTGCATGATGACACGGTATGATTGTAGTATACACGTAATCGTTGCAGGACACGGTACGGTTGTAATATACACGTAATGCATTGCAGGACACGGTATGGTTGTAGTATACCCGTAATGCATTGCAGGACATGGTAATGGTTGTAGTATACACAAAATGCATTGCAGTACACGGTATGGTTGTTATATACAGTATGCATTGGCAGGACACGGTATGGTTGTAATATACACGTAATGCATTGCAGGACACGGTGTGGTTGTAGTATACATGCAATGCATTGCAGGACACGGTATGGTTGTAATATACACGTAATGCATTGTAGGACACGGTATGGTTGTAATATACATGTAATGCATTGCATGATGACACGGTATGATTGTATATACACGTAATGCTTGCAGGACACGGTACGGTTGTAATATACACGTAATACATTGCAGGACACTGTATGGTTGTAGTATACATGTAATACATTGCAGGACACGGTATGGTTGTAGTATACATGTAATGCATTGCAGGACACAGTATGGTTGTAGTATACATGTAATGATTGGCAAGGACACAGTATGGTTGTAGTATACATGTAATACATTGCAGGAACACGGTATGGTTGTAGTATACATGTAATACATTGCAGTACACAGTAATGTTGTAGTCATACTGTAATGCAATTGCAGACACAGTATGGTTGTAGTATACCTGTAATATACATTGCATACACGTATGTGTGTATACATGTAATATCATTGCAGGACCAGTATGGTTGTAGTATACATGTAATACATTTGCAAGACCCGGTATGGTTGTAGTATACCATGTAATACATTGCAGGACAAACGTATGGTTGTATATACATGTAATACATTGCAGGTACACAGTATGGTTGTAGTATACATGTAATACAATTGCAGGACACGTATGGTTGTAGTATACATGTAATACATTGCAGGACAACGTATGGTTTGTAAGTATACATGTATCACATTGCAGCGACACAGTATGGTGTAGTATAACATGTATACATTGCAGGGCACGGTATGGTTGAGTATACATGTAATCCATTGCAGACACGAGTATGGTTGTAGTATACATGTAATACTTGCAGGACACAGTATGGTTGTAGTATACCATGTAATACTCTTGCAGGACACAGTATGGTTGTAGTAACATGTAATACATTGCAGGACCGTATGGTTGTAGTATCATGTATGCACTGCAGGACACGGGTATGGTTGTAGTATACATGTAATACATTGCAGGACACAGTATGGTTGTAGTATACATGTAATACATTGCAGGACACAGTATGGTTGTAGTATCAAGTAATCTTACAGGACACGGTATGGTTGTAGTATACATGTAATGCATTGCAGACACGGTATGGTTGTAGTATACATGTAATAATTTCAGGAACGGATGGTTTGTAGTATACATGTAATACTTGCAGGACCATATGGTTGTAGTATACATGTAATAGCATGCGGACACGTATGGTGTTGTAGTATACATGTATCAATACATTGCAGGACACGGTATGGTTGTAGTATACCATGTAATACTTGCAGGACAAGTATGGTTTGTATGTATAACTGTAAATGACATTGCAGGACACAGTATGGTTGTATATACATGTAATACATTGCAGGACACAGTATGGTTGTAAGTATACCTAATCATTGCAGGACACGTATGGTTGTAGATACATGTAATACATTGCAGGACAACGGTATGGTTTGTAGTATCAGTAATCATTGCAGTAGACACTGTATGGTTGTAGTATACACTGTAATACTTGAGGACACAGTATGGTTGTAGTATACATGTTAATACAATTGCAGGCCACGTATGGTTGTAGTATACTGTAATCATTGCAGGCCAGTATGGTTGTAGTATACACGTAATCATTGCAGGACACAGTATGGTTGTAATACATGTAATCATTGCATCACGGTATGGTTTGAGTATACATGTAATGAGTTGCAGCACGTATGGTTGTAGTATGACTGTAATCATTGCAGACACAGTATGGTTGTAGTATAACTGTAATCATTGCAGGACACGTATGTTGTTTACATGACACATTTCAACTCGTTGGTTGTAGTATACACGTAATGCATGCAGGACACGGTATGGTTGTAGTATACACTGTATACATTGCGGACACGTTGGTTGTATATACATGAATACATTGCAGACCAGTATGGTTGTAGTATACACTGTATGCATTCAGGACACGGTATGGTTGTATTACACGTAATGCATTAAGACACGGTATGGTTGTAGTCATACACATTAATGCATTGCAGGACACAGTATGGTTGTAGTATACAGTAATGACATTGCAGGGCACATTGTTGTAGTATACAGTAGCATTGCAGGACACGGTATGGTTGTAGTATACACGTAATACATTGCGGACACCGTATGGTTTATAATCACACTTAATGCATTGCTGGACATGATATGGTTGTAGTATACACGTAATGCATTGCTGGACATGATATGGTTGTAATATACACGTAATGCATTGCTGGACACGGTATGGTTGTAGTATACACGTAATGCATTGAAGGACAAGGTATGGTTGTAATATACACGTAATGAATTGCTGGACACGGTATGGTTGTAGTATACACGTAATGCATTGCAGGACATGATATGGTTGTAGTATACACGTAATGCATTGAAGGACACGGTATGGTTGTAGTATACACGTAATGAATTGCTGGACACGGTATGGTTGTAGTATACACATAATGCATTGCAGGACATGATATGGTTGTAGTATACACTTAATGCATTGCTGGACATGATATGGTTGTAATAACACGTAATGCATTGCTGGACACGGTATGGTTGTAGTATACACGTAATGCATTGAAGGACACGGTATGGTTGTAATATACATGTAATGCATTGCATGATGACACGGTATGATTGTAGTATACACGTAATGCGTTGCAGGACACGGTACGGTTGTAATATACACGTAATGCATTGCAGGACACGGTATGGTTGTATAACCCGTAATGCATTGCAGGACATGGTATGGTTGTAGTATACACAAAATGCATTGCAGTACACTATGGTTGTTATATACAGTAATGCATTGCAGGACACGGTATGGTTGTAATATACACGTAATGCATTGCAGGACACGGTGTGGTTGTAGTATACACGCAATGCATTGCAGGACACGGTATGGTTGTAATATACACGTAATGCATTGTAGGACACGGTATGGTTGTAATATACATGTAATGCATTGCATGATGACACGGATGGATTGATTAATACACTAATGCGTTGCAGGACAACGGTACGGTTGTAATAT
The DNA here is from genome assembly GCA_019447015.1 of Hymenochirus boettgeri. Taxonomy (NCBI): domain Eukaryota; kingdom Metazoa; phylum Chordata; class Amphibia; order Anura; family Pipidae; genus Hymenochirus; species Hymenochirus boettgeri. Next base: position 156,077 of record JAACNH010000607.1, on the reverse strand, counting down.
ACACGTAATACATTGCAGGACACGGTATGGTTGTAGTATACATGTAATGCATTGCAGGACACAGGTATGGTTGTAGTATACATGGTATGCGTGCAGGACACAGTATGGTTGTAGTAACATGTAATGCATTGCGGAACAGTATGGTTGTAGTATACATGTAATGCATTGCAGGACACGGTTGGTTGTAGTATACAGTAATACATTGCAGGACACAGTTGGTTGTAGTTATACTGTAATACATTGCACGGACACAGTATGGTTGTAGTATACATTAATGCATTGCAGGACACAGTATGGTTGTAGTATACATGTAATACATTGCAGGACACAGTATGGTTGTAGTATACATGAATACATTGCAGACGACACGTATGGTTGTAGTATACATGTAATACATTGCAGGACACAACGGTATGGTTGTAGTATACATGTATACATTGCAGACACAGTAATGTTTGTAGTATACATTAATACATTGCAGGAGACACAGTATGGTTTGTATATACATGTAATACTTGCAGACACGAGAAGTATGGTTGTAGTATACATGTAATACATTGCAGGACACAGTATGGGTTTGTAGTATACATGTATACATTGGACACAGTATGGTTGTAGTATCATGAATACATTGCAGGCACGGTATGTGTAGTATACATGATACTGCAGCATCAGGACACAGTATGGTTGTTGTAGTTACATGTAATCATTGCAGGACACATATGGTTGTAGTATACATGTAATACATTGCAGGACACGTATGGTTGTAGTATACATGTAATACATTGCAGGACACAGTATGTGTTTAGTATACATGTAATGCTGCAGGACACGGTATGGTTGTAGTATACATGTAATACATTGCAGGACACGGTATGGTTGTAGTATACATGTAATACATTGCAGGACCAGTAGGTTGTAGTATACATGTCAGCATCAGGAACAGGTATGGTTGTAGTATACATGTAATGCATTGCAGGACACGGTATGGTTGTAGTATACATGTAATACATTGCAGGACACGGTATGGTTGTAGTAACATGTAATACATGCAGGACAAGTATGGTTGTAGTATACATGTAAATACATGCAGGACACGTATGGTTGTAGTATACATGTAATGCATTGCAGGACACAGTATGGTTGTAGTATACATGTAATGCATTGCAGGACACAGTATGGTTGTAGTATACATGTAATACATTGCAGGACACAGTATGGTTGTAGTATAGCTGTATACATTGCAGGACACACGTATGGTTGTAGTATACATGTAATACATTTGCAGGACACAGTATGGTTGTAGTATACATGAATACATTGCAGGACACGGTATGGTTGTAGTATACATGTAATACATTGCAGGACACAGTATGGTTGTAGTATACATGTATGCATTGCAACACAGTATGGTTGTAGTATACTGTAATACATTGCAGGACACAGTATGGTTGTAGTATACATGTAATACATGCAGGACACAGTATGGTTGTAGTATAATGTCATACTGCCGGAACATATGGTTGTAGTATACATGTAATGCATTGCAGGACACGGATGTGTTGTAGTATACATGTAATACATTGCAGACACGTATGGTTGTAGTATACATGTAATACATTGCAGGACACGGTATGGTTGTAGTTACATGTAATCATTGCAGGACACGTATGGTTGTAGTATACAGTAATACATTGCAGGACACGGTATGGTTGTAGTAACATGTAATACATTGCAGGACCGGTATGGTTTGTAGTATACATGTAATACATTGCAGGACACGGTATGGTTGTAGTATACATGTAATACATTGCAGGACACAGTATGGTTGTAGTATACATTAATACATTGCAGGACACAGTATGGTTGTAGTATACATGTAATACATTGCAGGACACAGTATGGTTGTAGTATACATGTAATACATTGCAGGACACAGTATGGTTGTAGTATACATGTAATACATTGCAGGACACAGTATGGTTGTAGTATACATGTAATACATTGCAGGACACGTATGGTTGTAGTATACATGTAATACATTGCAGGACACAGTATGGTTGTAGTATGTAATACATTGCGACACGGTATGTTTGTAGTATACATGTAATACATGCAGGACACCGGATGGTTGTATATACTGTAATACATTGCAGGACACGGTATGGTTGTAGTATACATGTATACATTGCAGGACACGTATGGTTGTAGTATACATGTAATACATTGCAGGACACGGTATGGGTTGTAGTATACATGTAATACATTGCAGACACGGTATGGTTGTAGTATACATGTATACATTGCAGGCACGGTATGTTTGTATACATAACTTGCAGGCATGTATGTTGTAGTATACATGTAATACATTGCAGGACCGGTATGGTTGTAGTATACATGTAATACATTGCAGGACCAGTATGTTGTGTATACATGTAATGCATTGCAGGACACGTATCTATGTATGGATGTTCAACTTAAAGGGCAAGTCCCACCCATAAAACAAAAAACTGGTGAATTGTCAGTTATCTGCCCCCAACCCCACTGCTATTTGTACCAGTTTATTACATGGGTTTGTAACCAGATATTAATGATAAATTCTATTTTGTTCTGGTAAAGGTATCTGTCTCCTTCCTCTGCTCTAAAAGTTTTTCTATTTGCAGAGAAGACAGCAGGTGAAACAGCAGTCAATCATTGGTTGTGATGTCAGCTGTCACAGCCTTGACTGAATGCATTGAGGGAGGAGCCAGTTTACTCTGGTCAATTGTCAGTTATCTGCCCCAAACCCCAGCTGATATATTCCGCACATTATTACCTGCATTACTAACCAGATATTAAGGATAATTACTGTCCTCATTGTGGACAGAGTAGCAGTGAGGGCTACCTAACATAAATATAATCCACGAAGAAAAAATAGAGTCCTCTGCACTCGTACTAATGTGGGTGCTCACTCCTCCAAATCATCCAACCCTCAATGGATATCGATACAGGAATCAAAAATTGGCACGGGTGGCACTCCAACTAAATTTTATTCATATACCAAACATCTCACAACGTTTCGGGGGGTACGTGCCCCCTTCCTCACCTGAGGAAGGGGGCACGTACCCCCCGAAACGTTGTGAGATGTTTGGTCTATATGATAAAATTATAAAATCTTTAAAAGTATCGTTGCTTGCGCTTGGGGGTATGGGTAGGGGAAGGGTTAAAACAAGAGTAAAAATAAAAAATAAATAGGTTAAGATCAAGATCTCTGTAAACAAACCAGTTTAAAATGACACTTCCATATATTAAAATTAAACTTCAACCACTCCTTGTGTCTATCCACACTAGGGGTAATGCAGGCTTCACTCTGTGCTGTTCTGATGCTTGCTGGTCTGTATAGTTCCCAAAAACCTCTGCACACAGGAATAAGGTTGCCAAAAACTTTATTATAGCAATTAAAAAACAATAAAAAGCACTAAAAAACCTTGCAAAACGTCCATTTAAGCATTTTGAAGTTGCCACCTCTCTACCCTCTCTGTATGGTTGTAGTATACATGTAATACATTGCAGGACACGGTATGGTTGTAGTATACATGTAATACATTGCAGGACACGGTATGGTTGTAGTATACATGTAATACATTGCAGGACACAGTATGGTTGTAGTATACATGTAATGCATTGCAGGACACAGATCTATGTATGGATGTTCTAACTTAAAGGGCAAGTCCACCCATAACGAGTAAATATCGAATATGGAATCCGCGAGTAAAATGTCCATTATACCTAGACGCGAGTATCGTATCCGCAAGTAAAATGTCTATTATACCTAGAAGTGAGCATCGAATCCGCAAGTAAAATGTCCATTATACCTAGACGCGAGTATCGAATCCGCGAGTAATACGTGAGCACCGAATCCGTGAGTAAAATGTCCATTATACCTATACACGAGCATCGAATCCACGAGTAAAATGTCCATTATACCTAGACGCGAGCATCGAATCCGCGAGTAAAATGTCTATTATACCTATACGCGAGCATTGAATCCGCGAGTAAAATGTCCATTATACCTATACGCGAGCATCGAATCCACGAGTAAAATGTCCATTATACCTAGACGCGAGCATCGAATCTGCGAGTAAAATGTCTATTATATCTATACGCGAGCATCGAATCCGCAAGTAAAATGTCCATTATACCTATACGTGAGCACCGAATCTGCGAGTAAAATGTCCATTATACCTATACGCGAGCATCGAATCCGTGAGTAAAATGTCCATTATACCTATACGCGAGCATCGAATCCGTGAGTAAAATATCCATTATACCTAGACGCGAGCATCGAATCCGTGAGTAAAATGTCTATTATACCTATGCGCGAGCATCGAATCCGCGAGTAAAATGTCTATTATACCTAGACGCGAGTAAATATCGAATATCGAATCCACGAGTAACTATACGCGAGCATCGAATCCGCAAGTAAAATGTCCATTATACCTATACGTGAGCACCGAATCTGCGAGTAAAATGTCCATTATACCTATACGCGAGCATCGAATCCGTGAGTAAAATGTCCATTATACCTATACGCGAGCATCGAATCCATGAGTAAAATATCCATTATACCTAGACGCGAGCATCGAATCCGTGAGTAAAATGTCTATTATACCTATGCGCGAGCATCGAATCCGCAAGTAAAATGTCCATTATACCTATATGCGAGCATCGAATCCGCGAGTAAAATGTCCATTATACCTATTTGAGAGCATCGAATCCACGAGTAAAATGTCTATTATACCTATACGTGAGCATCGAATCCGCGAGTAAAATGTCCATTATACCTATACGAGAGCATCGAATCCACGAGTAAAATGTCCATTATACCTATACGAGAGCATCGAATCCACGAGTAAAATGTCCATTATACCTATACGAGAGCATCGAATCCGCGAGTAAAATGTCCATTATACCTATACGTGAGCATCGAATCCACGATGTCCATTATACCTATACGAGAGCATCGAATCCACGAGTAAAATGTCTATTATACCTATACGAGAGCATCGAATCTGCGAGTAAAATGTCCATTATACCTATACGAGAGCATCGAATCCACGAGTAAAATGTCCATTATACCTATACGCGAGCATCGAATCCGCAAGTAAAATGTCCATTATACCTATACGCGAGCATCGAATCCGCAAGTAAAATGTCCATTATACCTACAGTATGGTTGTAGTATACATGTAATACATTGCAGGACACAGTATGGTTGTAGTATACATGTAATACATTGCAGGACACGGTATGGTTGTAGTATACATGTAATACATTGCAGGACACGGTATGGTTGTAGTATACATGTAATACATTGCAGGACACAGTATGGTTGTAGTATACATGTAATGCATTGCAGGACACAGTAGATCTATGTATGGATGTTCTAACTTAAAGGGCAAGTCCACCCATAAACCCACATTCTGTGGGAACAGCACACGGAAACCGACCGATCCCAATACGCGGGACTGGGTGAACGGTCAACCATGCGGCCATACACAGTTACAATGGATCAGGCTCTCTCTACTTAAAGTACCAAGAGCAAGATTACCGACCTACGGAAATTTCCAGTATTCTGGATCGACGGAGTGCCTCACTACGGTCATCTTGTCGGCACTCCGAATCAGTCAGGATCATCCCCTATCTACGAACCGATAATAGGTAAAGCCAGTCTTCCCGATGGGATTACCCAACTTCGTTCATATGTATGGCCATCCTTAAGTCATAATCGGAAAACTGTCAACATTTAGGTTCCCTAATTTCCGCAGAACCTGTTTTAAGTCTGAAAAATCCCTTTATCCAATAGGACATTTTCCGTTTTCTTATGGGATTTTCGAAGTTTTGAAAAATGTCCAAAAAAATCCATTTGGTCCAGAAGTTTTTGTATCCGAATCGCAAAAACAGGATCAATCATGGTCATCACTGGTCATTTACACTGGTCATCACCTGTCATCAATGGTCACTCATCTATATATTCAGTATCTTAATTAAAGGGACAACTCAAGAGAAAATATTTACAGGGCCTGTCCCCTGCGGAACTTAAATATCCCCCCTTAACTGCATACGTTGCAAGACCTCTTGACCTTATCCACTGAAGTATACATCCGTGTTCTTGGATCCCAATGTTCGTACTCCCAGCTTGACAGGGGAAGTAGACAGATGAGGGCCCAGCACGGACCTGCAAGTATCCAGAAGGAAATTTTTTTTTTCCAAGGAGGAGAGACAGGAACCGGAAATTAGTGACGCGAAACAAGCGTTAAGTTTAACACCCCACCCTCCATTCTGTGGGACTCTCTATTCAGGTACACACATTAGTAAACATAAATACATTTTGGGTTCAAACACTGACATCAGTCCATCAAGCTCAACCACCTCTTCAAAAAAAAATCCAGTCCCCCTCAAACCAACAAAGAAAGAAGGAGAGTCTTTCCAACTTTCAATGATACCGCCTCCGAAACAAGACAAGACAAATACAACAAAAACACACACACGCTACTAAGATGTATAATAGCTTAAACACCCGGGATAATCTTGTTGTCTAGAAAAACATCCTAAAGCTGGTACACCAAAGTAAGATAAATCCCCCGATACGCTGGACCGACGGTTATCGGGGCTGCTTCTATCGAGTGTGTGCGATCGTTTCCGACGAGCGCGCTGCCGCGAAAAACGATCAGGTCGGCGTTACGCTCGCGTTCGGAAAGGCCGAAAGGCCAAAAATTTCCACGGCCGCGCTAGGACTCCCTATAGAGGAGTTAGACGCGGCCGATGGAAAACACCATCCCGAGCTTCTACTATGAAGTTTATGGAGGAGATAGAACGCTCAGGGATTGTGTTATCAGATCTTGAAGATGGCAGACGGATCTTGCAGATCCTGCGTATACTTGCAGAAATCTGTGCTAGTGTGTACTAGCTTAAACGCCTTGAATTGTGTTCAGAGATCCAACCAAACATTTTCAGGCGGATCATTACACATCCTTCTGCCGCGTCTTAGTGAAGAACCTTTATGTTTATCGAGACCTGATGTTTATTAATGTTGAGTAGATGCCTTGTGGTGGCCAAAAAATTAATCACATTTTAGAACTTGAAAATGACATCATCACTGATAAACATCATAGGGGCGCTGAAATTTTTTTAAAAATCTGCTCTTCAGTGGGGTTCCACAGGAATTTTGACAACCTTGCCATGGAACACTGGTAGGAATCGCAACTCGAACACTGTGAATTTAACTCCGGTTGCCCGAAAAAGGCTACAACTGGCCCTAATAGAAGATCCTATAGTATTCCGTTATATCAAAATGGGGCTGAGAAGTGTTTAGTGATTGAATACATGTAACAATAAAATAATTTCTTTACAATTGGAATTGGCAGACATTTCTTTATTCAACCACAGCACATTCGTCTTAGACCAAAAAAAGTGAATTAATCTGGATTTATGCCGCCATTGGAAAGGCGGTTAAGTTACGTGTTTACATAAGAAGCGCACAAAAGTTTTGCATCAGGTGCCATAAAGGCCCTGTGAAAGTGCATTGTTAAAACTCATGTGGTTTCTACACGCACATATTGGCGTGGTGTGGGTTGTTAACACTTATGGCCACTTTTATATGCCTCTGTTATTGCATCGCCCCCTTTAAATTTGCTTCACCTAAGTCTACAGGAAAAAAAAAATCTCTTAATGTTTTGTTTTCCAATACTAAATCACATATTATCATGCGAAAGGAAATTTTTTTTAATCCTCTTATTTCTTGTAAAAAAAAAACCAATTCAAAATAAAAGAAAGATATTTTAGGTTTAAAAATGTCAGATCAGAGAAGCCCTCTTTTGTAGGCGTTTCAATCGGAGCCACAAAAATTGAAATGTCTCACAGTCAAGAACATTAAGGAAAAAGAATAAGCCAGATTATATGATTAAATGAAATATGCAGGAACTGGGTTTATTAAATTCGCCTGAAGCTCTATTAAGCGCAACAGCGGAAAGGGTTACTTTAGCTGAAAATACAGTCAACGAGTTTGAGCTGTATCTTTATTCAAAGACGGGGGGTGGCCATGGACCAGTTTCGCACCCAAGTGGAGATAATTTAGAAGGTACTTGAAAAGTATTACAAATGGAAAGTGAGGTAGATTGATATTTTTTTAATGTACTTCTTTAAAGTTCTTGTTAAGCATTTTAAGCCTGCTGGATTTGATTGGTAAAGCTTCTACACGCCTGAAAAAGGAATATGCATTTAATTCAAAAATTATTGGAAAAAGAAGGGGGGAAGCTTTTATTCGCTAAGTTAACTAAAGGGCAGTCCAAGGTGTTGACCTCTCAGTTACTGCCCATAACCGCAGTGGATGTTTTACCACATTTATTTTATGCATTTGGTAACCACATATTTATAATTCTTTCACCTCCTCTCTTGGCCAATGAGTTTTTTATAAGCTGAGCATTGCAGAGAGAAGGAAGAGAAAGATGGCAGTCAATCATTGGTAGGATGTCAGTTGTCACATCCTTGATTGACTGCATGGGAGGGAGGAGCCAGCTTAACTGCCAGTAGGGGAGCAGTAATTAAATATCGTTGTTCTAATACAGGTAATAAGTGCTGAATTATCACGCTGGGGTTGTGGGGCAGCCCATAACTGACGAGCGTGAGTTAGATTTTTTTCTGCTTTAAAGAGCAGGAATGCTCTTTAAGATGGGAAACCACATGAAAAAAGTGCCATGAGGGACACCAGTGCAGCACCACATGGGCAGAGCATGGTTCTTATGCAGACACGGACAGAAAATTTATATAATATACTTATCTACGAAATAAAAGTATATTTGAAGGACCGTACTTTTATTTTAGGAGTAAAGAGTACACGTGTGTAAAGAAGATCTTGAGCGCTTCTCCTTGGAAATGCATTAGTTGAACTTAGATTTACTGTTATCCTATACTCGGGGCACTAACTGCAATAATCATATGCTTTTGTAAGAAAGATGCTGGGCTAACTAAGCCAAGAGAATGGCCATCAATAGATAGTTAGTAATGGCAATAATGAACGTGATGGATCCAAACTGTGAAGGGCTCTAGATCTTTCTTCCGAGCAATTATGACAGTTCTGGTCTTTCTAAACCCTACCCATAAGACCGGAGAGTAACCGGACTTGAATGGAAATGGAAAATGGTTGTAAGAGGTGACTCTGCTATAGCAATATCATTAATGTGTTTGCATGGGAGTCATTGCTTGGTATTGTCTCATTTTTGCCTAATGGGGGAAGGGAGACTGATCTGGTAGGTTTCCAATGGAGCCACATTGGGTCATGATATTGTCCTGAGGAAATAAATGCAGTAGAATATAGAAAGGGGGAGTGGGTGAACTTTTAATTACAGAGGATCATTGTAGAGACTGGGTACGTACACGTTATGCATTTGCCGGACCACGGTTGAGTTGTATTACCGGAATTGCATAACAGGCTTTTTTAGATTACACGTAATTTGCATAGAGGACGGTATGGTTTGTAATCTATGTTTGTACATCGACATTGATTGCAGGAAACGGGTACGGTTGTAATAGTAAGTATATGCACTCGACCGATCGCCGCCCGCACACCTCCAGCAGTTATGACCCACGGGCTCTAAGCAAAGTGGTGCGGCAAGAGAGGAGGAGAGCATTGGATTGTCAGATAAGGTACAGAGTAATGCATTGGTATAAACACGGATCATCAAGTATGGTTGGTATATACACGTACTGCATTGCGGACACGGTTATTATATGTGTTGTAATCTCAACGGTAATGCATGCATAACACGTATGGTTGAGTATACACCGTAGGCATTGCCAGGACACGGTTATTGGTTTGTAATATACATTGTATTGCATTGCATAGACGCGACACGTGTATGTATAGTACACAGTACTAGCATTGCAGGACACGGTATATATGGTTTGTAAATTACAACGTCAATGCATTGCCTAAACACGGTATGGTTGGTAGTAGACACATAATGCATGAGGACACGGTATGGCTTGTGTGTATCACGTAAATGAATTGGCAGGACACAGTATTGGTTGTTAATATACAACGTAAATCAGTTGCAGGGACACGGATGGCTGTTAGTAGTAACACGTTAATGCATTGCGGGCACAGGTTTGGTGTAATATACCTTAATGCAATTCGTGGGAATGATATGGTTGTGTATAACGTAATGCATTGCTGGGACATGATATGGTTGTTTAATATACACGTGAATGCATGGCTGGACAGTCTGGTATGTTGTAGTATACACTATGCAATTGGAGGACACACATGTATGGTTGTAAATATACACGTAATGAATTGCGGGACAACGGTTATGTGTTTTGTAGTATACACATAATGCTGCAGGACACTGATATGGTTGTAGTATACATCGTAACTGCATTGAAGGACACTGGGTATTTAGTGATACACGTAATGAATTGCTGGAACGGATATGGCTGTAGAGCTGTAGTATACACATTAATGGCATTGCAGGACATGAGATGGTTAGTATACATAATGATTGCTTGGAATGATATGCTGTAATATACAACGGTATGCATTGCCTGGACAAGTGGTATGGTTGATAGTATACACGTAATGGCATTGAGGACACGGGTTATGGTTTGTAATATACATGTAAGCATGCATGATGACACGGTATGGATTCCCCCTGTAGTACAACCCGTATATGCGTGTGCAGGACCCACGGTACGGTTGTAATTAACAGTAATGCATTGCAGGAACGGTATGGTGTAGGATAGTCTTACCGTAACGCATTGCAAGGACATCGGTAGGTTTATGGTTGTAGTATACAAAATGCATTGCCAGGTACAACGGTTTATGGTTGTTATATATACACGTAATAGCATTGGCAGGACACGGTTATGGTTGTAGATTCCACGTAATGCATTGCGGACACGGTGTGGTTGTAGTATACAACTGCAATGCATTGCGGACACCCGGTATGGTTGTAGATATACACGTAATGCATGTAGGACAACGTTTGTCTATGGTTTGTAATTATACATGTAAATGGCATTGCATGAGGGACACGGTATTGATTGTAGTAGTACACGTTAATGCTTTGCAGGACACGTCGTTGTTATACGATTGCCGGAACCCGTAATACTCGCCCCGCCCGTAGTTTGGTCCTCCCCTATCCCCCCCGTGTGAATATTGCAGGACGGAGTTGTATTACATGCTAATAGCATTGCAGGAACCCCCGAGTATGTTGTAGTATACATGTTAATGCATGACAGGACACAGTATGGTTGTTAGATACATGTATGCATGGCAGGACACAGTCTGGTTTGTCGTATACATGTAATACCATGGCAGGAACGGTAGGTTGGACGTATACCTGTAATACATTGCAGGACAAGTATGGTTTGTAGTATACATGTAATGCATTGAAGGACAAAGTATGGTTGTAGTATAATGTAATAATGAGGACACAGTATGACACACGTCCCTGTAGTTATACATGTATACATTGCAGGTATGGACACAGTATGGTGGCTAGTCTACTGATACATTGCAGGACACGGTTATGGTTGAGTATACATGTAAATAATCATTGCAGGACACAGTATGGTTGTAGTATACATGTACTACAGTGCAGGACACAGTAGGTTGGTAGTATACTGTATACATTGCAGGACCACAGTATGGTTGTAGTATTGTAGTATTACATGTAATACATGCAGGACCACCGTAGGTTGAGTATACAGTAATCACATTGCAGGACAACAGTAGGGTGTAGTATACAGTAATAATCTGCAGGGCACGGGATTTTTCTATGGTTGTTTTGTAGTATACAGTAATACAGTGCAGGGACACCAGTATGGTTGTAGGTATACATGTCATCATTGCAGGACCACAGTATGTTTTGAGTATACATGGAATACAGTGCAGGACACAGTATGGGTGTGTATACATGTACTACATGCAGGACACAGTATGGTTTGTAGTAACATGTATGCCAATGCAGGAACGGTATGGTGGTAGTATACATGTAATTACATTGCAGGACACAGTCGGGTGTAGTATACATGGATACATGGCAGGACCACAGTATGGTTGTAGTACAGGTAATGCATTTACAGGGACACGGTAGGGTGTGTATTAGAGTATTACAGTAATGCATTGCAGGACACGGTATGGTTGTTATTTGGAGTATACATTGTAATGCATGGCCAGGACACAGTATGCGTTTGTAGTATTAATGTAAAAAATATTGAAGACACAGTATGGTTTGTAGTATACATGTAATTAATTGGCAGGACACAGTAGGTTGTAGTATACATGTAATACATTGCAGGCCATATGGGTTTGTATATACATTTATGCAATTGCTGGACATGATATTGGTTGTAGTGTAGTATACACGTAATGATTGCTGGACATTGATCTGGTTGAAATACACGTAATGCATTGCTGGACACGGTTGGTATGTTTGTAGTATACAGCGTAATGCTTTGAAAGGAACGGTATGGTTGTAATATACACGGAATGAATTGATGTACACGGTGATGGTTGTAGCAAATACACGTATTATGCAGTTGCAGGACATGTTTATGGTTGAGTAGACCGTAATGCATTGAAGGGAACAGGACACGGTATGGTTTGTAGTAGACACGTAATGAATTGTGGACACGGTATGGTTGTAGTATACACTAATGTCATTGCCGGAATGATATGGTTTGTTCGTAACAACTTAATGCATTGCTGCGACATGATATGGTGTAATATACAGTAATGCATTGCGGACACGGTATGGTGGTAGTAGACACGTAATGCATTGACGGACACGGTTATGGTTGTATAACATGTTAATGCATTGCATGGATAACGGTTGATTTAGTATTACAGTAATGGCGGTGCAGGAAAACGGTACGGTTGTAATATACACGTAATGCATTGCAGGACCGGTTATGGTGTACGTATACCAGTATGCATTGGCAGGAATGGTTATGGTTTGGTACGTATTAACAAAATGCATGGCAGCTAAACGGTTTATGGTTGTTTTATATACAGTAAGCATTGCAGGATCACGGTATGGTGGCTAATATTACACTGTAAAATTGCATTGCAAGGGACCCGGTTTTATGTGGTTGTAGTATACATGCAAGCATTGCAGGACACGGGTAGGTTGTAAGATACACGTAATGCATCTTGTGGAAGGTATGGTTGTCATTACATGTAATGCATTGCATGATGGACCCGGTCTGATTGTAGTATCCCAAACGTAATGCGTTGCAGGACACGGTACGGTTGTAAATAACACGTATGTAATACATTGCAGGACACGGTATGGTTGTAGTATACATGTAATACATTGCAGGACACGGTATGGTTACGAGTAAAATGTCCATTATACCTAGACGCGAGTAAATATCGAATATGGAATCCGCGAGTAAAATGTCCATTATACAGTAAAATGTCTATTATACCTAGGCGCGAGCATCGAATCCATGAGTAAAAGGCCTATTATACCAATACGCGAGCATCGAATCCGCGAGTAAAATGTCCATTATAACCTATACGCGAGCATCGAATCCGCGAGTAAAATGTCCATTATACCTATACGCGAGCATCGAATCCGCGAGTAAAATGTCCATTATACCTGAATGCATTGAGGGAGGAGCCAGTTTACTCTGGTCAATTGTCAGTTACCTGCCCCCAACCCCAGCTGATATATTCCGCACATTATTACTTGCATTACTAACCAGATATTTAAGGATAATTACTGTCCTCATTGTGGACAGAGTAGCAGTAGGGCTGACCTAACAGTAAATATAATCCACGAAGAAAAAATAGAGTCCTCTGCACTCGTACTAAGTGTGGGTGCTCACTCCTCCAAATAATCCAACCCTCAATGGATATTCGATACAGGAATCAAAAATTGGCACGGGTGGCACTCCAAACTATAATTTTATTCAATATAGACCTTTATTCAATATAGACCAAACATCTCACAACGTTTCGGGGGGTACGTTTCGGGGGTACGTTTCCTCACCTGAGGAAGGGGGCACGTACCCCCCGAAACGTTGTGAGATGTTTGGTCTATATTGAATAAAATTATAGTTTGGAGTGCCACCCGTGCCAATTTTTGATTCTTAATACAATTGCACTTTACTAGCTTGTTGTTAGTCCGACATTCTGGAGACTGAAGGTAGAAGGAGCGTATATACAGTAAGGGGTTTTATGCCAGTGTGAAGCATATATAAGATGTGATTTTTTTCAGTATATTTTGTTTGGACTTTAGTGTGTTTCTTAAAGAGAATTAAAACGGAGAAATATATATATAGCTATTTTATAAAGTGTGTAAAATTATTAGATCCACATGGTTGGCATTATGAATTACAACAATCGGGACGCTCAGTGTTTCCAAGAAACATTTTGTTCTGTGGATGTGAGCTGTAGTGAAGATTTGGGAAGAAGTTATAATTTTTATTACTTTTTATCACATGTTAAAAGGTTTGTAAGAGGTTCTTTGTTCCCTTGCTAAGTTACTCATTTTCTCATCAGTTCTGTGCAGAAATTAAGTTTCATCCACCCAAAAAAAAAAACCAAACAAAAAAACCCCAGGGCCCCGGCTGCGCGCACCCATTACCTGTGTACATTTGGACAATCTCAAGGGGTCAGTACCAAAAACTTGATTCAAGTGGAGCAGGAAGCCAACAAGATTCATGCAGTAAAGGTAGGGTATGGGAGGCTATTGGAACAAAAAAAAAACAACCTTTATATTTAAAGCCACAGCTATCCAGTAAGCTAGAGTTATTTTTACAGTTTACAAACCCTTTCAAGGGACACTATACTGAAAAGATGACTTTGCCTTATCTTAATCTATAATTGAATACATGTAAGTAGCACTTACTCTGATTTGTGTGTGTTGCTGCATGCCTTCAATCCAGCACACATTTTGTTTAGGAGCAGCACCACCCCCTCCCTCCTTTAACCGCTCCCACTTCCATCCGACCCGACTTTTTTCCCACAAACCAACTGTCAAGTTTGCACAGAGCATTCTAACTGTCAAAACTCTGTCATCATTCCAGCTACAGTAAAACTACTCACAGAAAAAATAGTTTTTGAGAGCAAGGAACTTGATTGACAGCTGGAATATAAGAAGTTTTAGATTGGATATCTAAAGAAATAGAGGGCAGATCAACAAAAAAATGATACAGTGGTGGTTGGGAAGAATTATAGTTTCCAGTTATGGTCAATTTAAAATAACCTATTTTTCGGTATAGATGCCCTTTAAGCTACTGTATATAATTGCGATCTTCATATTGCTTCTTGAATGGGTATTTATCTGAAAAAAGACCGTAGAAATATATTAAGCTGCACTAAAACTAAACCAAACACCACCACCACCTCCCCACACTCACAAACGGACCATGATGAAGAACAGTAAGAAAAAAATGTTTTTTTCTTTAAAAACAGAAGCAATGGTTTATCTGATTAAAACGCACTTTCCTTTTTTAAAAGTCACTCTATTTTTTTTTATCACCAACATTGAAGCAGAAAGTATCTTAACTATGCCAAGATAATATAAACAGACAATCTAAGGCACTGGTGTGTACAATATATTAATTCATTTAAACACCCAATGGAGTATAGGTGCTTGTAGATAAAATATCAAGTTAGGGCACGGCCACACTGTGCCGCACACTCAATCGCATGCAACTGGTGAGCAATTCCGTTGCGTTCACGCATTTGATTTCTCCTTTTGAGATACGAAACCGCATGCGATTAAGCATTAAAATTGTGGTCGCATGCGTTGCCGCAATGTTAGCAAAAATCGAATGCGCAAACGCAAAAAAGTGCGATAGTGTGGCCTAGCCCTAAAGCAACTAAAAAGTACCACAGCACACTCCAATGTGTAAGTGAAATATAAAATCCCTTTAATGTGATTCCTAGGCCAGGGGATAATAGGTAGGCAAATACTAATAATAAAATATTAAAAACAGTTAAAACATGTATGAAACGTTAGCTCTCTTCCTAAGCCTATAAATGTCACAAAATCACAGTTAATAAAAGTACTTTTCTATAACTATACGTCTGTAGTCTGCATATTAAATCAGCATATACAGTGGAGGTACATATTCGGACAAACAGGGCAGGCAGCAGAGAAACACCGAGCAGCTGGATGTGTTTCGCCAGTCAGGCTTTTCACCAGCTTGGTTTTCACCATATTGGAGAAAACTGAAATAGCTTGCACATGCCGAGATTCCCATCATACACGAGAACTCCCTTGTGATCGCTAGTCTTGCCAGTCATGAAAGAATTGTAATTACCAGAGATAGGATGGACAGGTGAAGAGTCTCACAAGACCCAGACTATACCAAATACTACCAAAAAGTGGGGATCATATTAAAAAGCAAATACCGGTACTTATATTTAAGAAGAGCATCTCCACCAATGTACAAAGCTCTGACCAAAATTCTAAAAACAAGTCATCTATAACGTAGAAGTATTTAGCTTTTAATATATACTTACAACTTTATATATAGCCATACATAAGTCCCGATATGAGTATAACACAGATAACACCATATATATATATATATATATATATATATATATATATATTTTTTTTTTTTTTATAAGGGTTACATACTTAGCCATAATAATTTTCAGATAAGTTCTATACTTGGAATATCCAATGAATCTTGGTACACACTATGCTTCTATATGAACCTCCATGTACATCCAACAAGTCTGAAGCAATAGCCGTGTCTTCCCTGCTTAAGTAAAGCAGTAAAATGCTCAAATGGTCTAGTTATCTTTCCCATATACAATAAATCACATGTGCATTTTAAAGCATATAAAATATTCTTACTATTGCAGTTGAAGAATTGTCCTAATTTGCACCTTTTCTGCTAATCTGAAAAATTGTGTTTGTCTTGGTCTTGTACATGATTGACAGAATACACAGTTACCACATGCAGAAGTGGCTATGATGATTGCATGTTAGTCTATCTCCCAAGTTGCTGTTTCTCCTGACTGTTACTGCTGGGCCACCTGAAATGAATTTAGACACAATTTTATATTTCTTTTCAATATCTGCCAATTCTTCCTGAAAGCTTGTTTTAGTAGATTCCATTTATACATTGTAAAAATCTCATCACTTTTCCTTCATTGTTTCCCTATAAGGTTACCCTCATAAGAACATATTTTAGAAAGAATGGCCTCTTTAAAATATGTTGATATATCATAGTTTGTCCTATGAATTCATTAGTGTATGTCTGCTATGCTTCTGGGTGCCTCATGGAAACTGAGCAATTTAGAAAGCTGCACTGAGCCTGTACTGAGCCTGGGCATGCTCAGAAGAGGCAGACAGGGGATTAACATTCAGCCACTGGCTGTGGTGTCAACTGTCAAATCCATAACGGACAGTTGCTAACTGGAAGAACCAGAAAGCAGAAACAGGGGAAACAGGACATTGTGCAGGATTTCAGGTTTTAAACTATTACCGTTTTAGGGCTGGACTTAAAAAAAAAAAAAAAAAAGTGCGTTTATGGTACAGACCTGTGACCAGCCTAGTTCCTAGAATGCTTTTTTATAGTCATATCAAGAAAGTCTATTTGTTCCTTAGATACATTCGTGCTCATTTATCCAGGGGCACAGATGTCTTTTGCAAATCCTGTGCAGCAGGCACTAAGATGGAGATATTAAATCAGTTAGTACAACTTTAACCCTAAAAATTTGCCCTGCGCCCCTGGATAAATGGGCCTGAATGTTTGTTAACATATAACAAACTTCAATAAAGAAATTGAAAAATAATAGATCTTCTCCAAATATGAACTCCTTGTCCCATCATACTAAGAATACATTTGGGCAGGTAGGTGCCCATTCCTGTGCTTCAGAGTGTGTTATTTAATGGCAAAAAACATGTGGCTATTTAAAATGAACACAATTTTAAATGAATTTACAATGTTTACATGTATTTTCATACATTTATAGATTACAAGGGACTGTGCAATAATAAATTTGGCTATGCATTGCGAAAAATGCATTTCTGGAAAAATCGAGCTTGATGGTAAAATGCAGACAATAGCCTCCTTTAAGACTTCTATTATCCACACAGGCAATGAAAATTCTGTTTTAGTAAAAGGAATTCCTTCCATCTGGACATTTTCATGACTATACCATATTCTGTAAATCCCATCTTAAATAAACAATATCCACCTAGTCATCTTCTGCAAATGGCCATTTTATCATTTGTGCCTTTAATCTGAACCACTTTTATCCACAGTAGAGCTATAGCAATACAAAATATTTTTTCCTCAGAGACTTTCAAAGGAAATTGGGTCTTTCTGTATTTTCTGCAGTGATATTTTTAATAAAATTATAATAGAGATGTAGATTTTCTGAGGAAAAGTTACACATAAAACCTATTTTTGTATTGCCCAAAAACTTTTATACAGTATTTTTGTAAATACAAGTCTTCCAGTAATTTTAATCTCTCCCTCTCCAAAGTCACCTACTCAGGCATGCTCAGTGCGATTTACTTTGTATCTGCATGTGCTATCAAAGGATTGTGGCAGGGGTGCTTGTAAAAGTAATTTCTAGGCTGGTTAGTTTTTCCATAAGACTTTACTTGTATAGACTATGCTCCTCAAATCTACCCAATACAATTGCTTCTTTACATTGGTTATCTTCCTCTGTAAATTTTTTGGCACCTGGAAAATGTTCCTCATTTTTCCCCTTATACTTTAAGTAATTTCAAATTAGGTTGAAATTGTGACCAGAGATTTATTTATCTATATTTTTGTATCAGTTACTGTGTGTGGAATTACATAATACCCTTTATACTAAAATAGACTATAAAGAAAAAATTCCCCACTGGAAGAAATTACACACAAATGTATAAATAAAAAGCTTTAAAGGGCGAGTCCATTCCTAAAATGAAAACTAACATACAGGTAAATCACCCCCCCAAAACCCTAAATGATAATAGTTTGAAACCTGAAATCTAACCTGGAATCCTGCGCAATGTCTTGTTTCCCCTGTTTCTGCTTCCTGGTTCTTCCAGTTAGTAACTGTCAGTTATGGATTTGACAGTTGACATCACAGCCAATGACTGAAGGTTAATCGCCTGTCTGCCTCTTCTGAACAGGCTCAGTACAGGTTTCTAAATTGCTCAGTTTCCATGAGCCATCCAGAAGTATAGCAGGCATACAGTAATGAACTCATAGGACAAAGTAGGATATATCAACATATTTTAAAGAGGCCATTCTTTCTAAAAGATGTTCTTATAAGGGGGGAATTGTCCTTTGATGCTTTTTTAGGAAATAGCTTCTAAATAATCACCAGGCACATTTCTCTAATTTTATAAGAATAGCTAGAATTTCTATTCACTCATTAATTCATAGCATAATTTGGAAACCATTTTTATTATATCCTGTTGTGTGTTTCATAATAATTGACTAGTTTAACTCTCCAAGAACCACATTCATTTACCATATTCTAGAAAATGTCTGCTTGTAATAAACTTTGAAGACTAACAGGCTCTTGAATGCAGGAATAGGCAACAGGAGAAGACTTGAAAAGAGGAATTAGTCAATTTTAACAAAGGTCAGGAGTGCACAGGTCAACAAGGACAGAAACTGTCAAGGTTGTCCCATGCTGAGTTTATACATAATTCATATGTAAAACAAGAATGATGATGTACTTAATACAGATCATGTCCTGGCAGGCAATGGTCAGAACAAACATCAGTGAAATTGCTTCTTCTCCCACCTCCTCATTATGTGGACAGTCTACATCTCTACTTCTGACACATCACAAACACATAATTAGGGTATTACTGTGTCCATCTAACCAAGCTACATTGGTGTAATGTATAACTAAGTATACAAAGGTCTGAATAAAACAGTAATAGGGAATTCATAAAAGTTACTGAAAGTATCTGTTGTGGATTCACTATCTTGTAAATTTGGCTACACTGCTTTTTTTATGGAAAAATCAGTGGCCCTGCAAAGGGGCACTGCCTCCCTCAATTCTATATCAGTACATAGGGAAGCACACTCCGATAGTATAATTATAGTGATTCCATTTATTAGTGTTAAACACACAAACAAGGCACACAACGTTTCGGGGGGTCCAACCCCCTTCCTCAGGTGTGGAACGAGTAAAATGTCCATTATACCTAGACGCGAGTAAATATCGAATATGGAATCCGCGAGTAAAATGTCCATTATACATTATACCTATACGTGAGCACCGAATCCGTGAGTAAAATGTCCATTATACCTAGACGCGAGTATCGAATCCGCGAGTAAAATGTCTATTATACCTAGTGAGCATCGAATCTGCAAGTAAAATGTCTATTATACCTATACATGAGCACCGAATCCGCGAGTAAAACGTCTATTATACCTATACGTGAGCACCTAATCCGTGAGTAAAATGTCCATTATACCTATACGTGAGCACCGAATCCGCAAGTAAAATGTCCATTATACCTATACGTGAGCACCGAATCCGTGAGTAAAATGTCCATTATACCTATACACGAGCATCGAATCCACGAGTAAAATGTCCATTATACCTAGATGCGAGCATCGAATCCGCAAGTAAAATGTCTATTATACCTATACGTGAGCATCGAATCCGCGAGTAAAATGTCTATTATACCTATACGCGAGCATCGAATCCGCGAGTAAAATGTCCATTATACCTAGACGCGAGCATCGAATCTGCGAGTAAAATGTCTATTATATCTATATGTTTTTACCATGTACTTCCTTGCAGTTGCAGTTTTAAACCATGTTAACCTTTTAAAGGACTGAGTTTGGCATGAATGTTTGACATGTGGTGACTCGTACACCCGCTGTTGTGTTCTTAAACATGTGTTACATTTAAAGGATAAGTTTTGCATGATGTATTGACCATAGGATTCCTGGGCAGTTGCAGTGTAAACAGGGTTCCTGTTAAGAATGAGATGTTTGCATAATGTGTCCATGTGACTTGCCCTGGGAAACAGTTGCCGTTTAAAAACATGGTGACCCTTTTCAAGGATGAGCTTTGCATACATAGGAGGTGCTGTTTCGGTGATGAACAGTAGGAGGTGCTGTTTTGGTGATGAACAGTAGGAGGTGCTGTTTTGGTGATGAACAGTAGGAGGTGCTGTTTTGGTGATGAACAGTGGGAGGTGTGATGAACAGTAGGAGGTGCTGTTTTGGTGATGAACAGTGGGAGGTGCTGTTTTGGTGATGAACAGTAGGAGGTGTTGTTTCGGTGATGAACAGTGGGAGGTGCTCTTTCAGTGATGAACAGTAGAAGGTGTTGTTTCGGTGATGAACAGTGGGAGGTGCTGTTTTAGCGATGAACAGTAGTGGTGTTGTTTCTATGATGAACAGTGGGAGGTGCTGTTTCGGTGATGAACCGTAGGAGGTGCTTTTTTGGTGACGAATAGTGGAAGTTGATGTTTTGGTATTGAACAGTAGGGAGTGTTGCTTCGGTGATGAAGAGTAGGAGGTGCTGTTTCGGTGATGAACAGTAGGAGGTGCTGTTTTGGTGATGAACAGTAGGAGGTGCTGTTTTGGTGATGAACAGTGGGAGGTGCTGTTTTGGTGATGAACAGTAGGAGGTGTTGTTTCGGTGATGAACAGTGGGAGGTGCTCTTTCAGTGATGAACAGTAGAAGGTGTTGTTTCGGTGATGAACAGTGGGAGGTGCTGTTTTAGCGATGAACAGTAGTGGTGTTGTTTCTATGATGAACAGTGGGAGGTGCTGTTTCGGTGATGAACCGTAGGAGGTGCTTTTTTGGTGACGAATAGTGGAAGTTGATGTTTTGGTATTGAACAGTAGGGAGTGTTGCTTCGGTGATGAAGAGTAGGAGGTGCTGTTTCGGTGATGAACAGTAGGAGGTGCTGTTTTGGTAATGAACAGTAGGAGGTGCTGTTTTGGTGATGAACAGTAGGAGGTGCTGTTTCGATGATGAACAGTGGGAGGTGATGAACAGTGGGAGGTGCTGTTTCGGTGATGAACAGTAGGAGGTGTTGTTTCGGTGATGAACAGTGGGAGGTGCTGTTTTGGTGATGAACAGTAGGAGGTGTTGTTTCGGTGATGAACAGTGGGAGGTGCTGTTTTAGTGATGAAAAGTAGGAGGTGCTGTTTTGGTGATGAACAGTGGGAGGTGCTGTTTTGGTGATGAACAGTAGGAGGTGCTGTTTCGATGATGAACCGTAGGAGGTGCTTTTTTGGTGACGAATAGTGGAAGTTGATGTTTTGGTATTGAACAGTAGGGAGTGTTGCTTCGGTGATGAAGAGTAGGAGGTGCTGTTTCGGTGATGAACAGTAGGAGGTGCTGTTTCGGTGATGTACAGTGGGAGGTGCTGTTTTAGTGATAAACAGTAGGAGGTGCTGTTTATACGCGAGCATCGAATCCGCAAGTAAAATGTCCATTATACCTAGACACGAGCATAGAATCCACGAGTAAAATGTCCATTATACCTAGACGCGAGCGTTGAATCTGCGAGTCGTTCATGGGATAATTATTGAATGTTCGAACGTGAGAGCTGGAAAGTAGCGCGCGTGAGAGTAAAATCGATTTTTTAAAAGTCCTGGATATTGGAACATGTTCCCCAGACCATTTTCCAGGTCCCACAGCCATTTACATTAAGTTACCATTGATATTTTAATTGTATTTCATTAGAACTTTTCAAATTATTTCACTCCCATTGACTTTAATGGGTCCGTTTTCAAACTTACGAACATTCCATATAGTTCGAAAGTGCGATCTCCACACTGCACACAGCACACTATTTAGTTATCTAGAGGAATGCTGATGTGTATGTTTAACTGCTTCTTTGTGTGCTACCAGTTTTCATAACTCCCATCATTAGGGACTTGGGTGGGGGAGAGGGCCTATGTAAGCCCCAGTCCTGCCCTAGACCACCCAAATCTGCCCCTAGACCACCCATGGTGTTGATAATCAACATCTCTCCAGTGACATGTAAGTGACATAAAACGTCATCTTTAAGCAATGAATACATCCTTACATGGTTAATGTTTGATCTACAGCTCCCCTCATTCCTTCCTGGAGAAATTCATACAAGTCATTAACCCCCCCCCCCACATTTTGGGTGAGCTGCAGCTCCCAGCACCCTCTGGGTTAATCTAGTCATTGAAACTTATGAATTTAACGTTTTCCATAGGGTTGACAGATTGGAAACTGACCAGATGACTCAAGGCATATGTTGAGATCTATTATAATCTACTGTATATATATGTGGGGGTTGACATTTCTTTTTATAAGAGTTTTTTTTTAAAGGTTTGTACAAAGGTCTTTTGGAAGGAATTAGTTATCTGATTCCTGGCAAAGCTGCATAGAAACCATTGCGAAATGATTAGGATTGTAAAGCTCTCCGTGCCTATACATGCTATGCTGTCTTTGTCTTGCAAAAGAAAGATGGCGGCCCCCAGTTAGTGACGGCCCAGTTCGCGGATCCGAACCCTGATCTGCGGTGGATTTACCTCGTTTGCGAACGGCGGATATCGCGGATTTTCCGGTTTTCCGCCTTCCGAACTTTTCCGAACCGCGTTTTAAAAAAATACGGGAAAATACGAGAAATCCTCGTAAATTCAAAATTTTGCGGATTTTTCACATTTTTGGACGGCGCAATCTACAATTTTGTGTCCGTATTTTCGAAGAATCCTCGTATTTCTCTTATTTTCGAAGAATCCTCGTATTTTCGAAGAACGGATTTTCTTCGCGTATCCTCGAGCGGAGCGGATTTTGCGAAGTTCGGACATCTCTACCCCTAGTCGGAAACTTCAGACACTTTCACATGGATATAACTTCACTGTTAAACAATTGCTGCATATGTAGGTAAGTACATGAAACTATCAGGGAGATTCAATAAAAGTTCTTATCGTTAAAAATGGTGCTAATTTTGTCCCAACCAAAAGCTTAAATAACATCTGATTGGTTGGGGCAAAATTAGCACCATTTTTTGAGCTTTAAATCTCCCTGACAAATGTATAGAGCACTACTCACCTAAAGCTGTTTTGAAAAGCTACACTACTAAAGTTAAAATCCTCCATCATCACAACTGATTCTATGATTTATCCTGTACCTATTGGTGTTTTCTTATTTCCTTTACTATTGTAGATAATATCTGATTCCATGCTAGCCAGGAGACTGCACCCTCAGTTCATCCCTCCTGTCTGAGAAATGCAGAAAGCCCAATCCCAAGATCAATAAAGAGTCTGGAACTACTCTGATTGGGTGATAGCGTATGCATGCTAATGTAGAACCGCCACTGAACTTAGGAATGACTAATCAGACAAACACCCTATAGCCTCGTTTACACTTTTGAAGTGCGCATATAGTGCATGCGCATCATATGGAAACATCTCTCATAAACGGTGTAATATATTACGTGATTTTCTCCACAGTACCATAGACTTGTATTGGTGTCCATTGGTCTCTGCAACGGGAACTGAATGAGGCTGTCTCACCGGTGGGAACAGGATGTAGAAAACTATATCGCAGTTACAACGCTCCTGGGAATATTGTGAACGAGCCCTAAATAAGAATTAGATGTCATAATATGAAAACATCCCTCCCAAGAACACCAATAAACTGTAGTGAAGTGTAAATACTGAAGTGTAAATACTTCTCTAGAAATCGGCATTAAAGGAATAGTTCACTCCCAAAGGGAACTATTCCTTTAATGTGTTAATTGAACCCCGGGAGGTTAAGGAGTTAGGCCTTACCTTCCGTTCTTCAATCAATAGCTTAGGATACGGGAATGAAGTTCCAAGAAACGTACCTTTTGCGCGATGTCTAACTATAGCGCGCATTATTGCGCAGACGCTACTGTCTCTGGTCCTGAATGTTGCTGCCTCCTCTTTACAAGCTTGCGCAGCTGCAGAGGAAGTGGCTTGGGAAGCCGTGAGTGGTGACATCATGACTGTGACGAGACCAGAAAAGACTGAGAGGATGAACAGAGGAGCCAGCAGTCATGGTTCAAACTAGTAATACAACTTTATTATTTAACACTGATATAAACAAAGAACTACGTTAAGGTCATCAGTCCAGTGTTACAACTTCAAAGATATTGAAGAGATTATGTTATTCTAAAAGAAAAATACCCCAGCGTCTGTGATTCTCCAATAGAGATGGCCGAACTTACTGAAACAAACCCATTAAAATGAATGGGAGATAACAGATTGAAAAGGTATCTTAAGGTGGGCATACACAGTCCAATATTCTTCCAATCAGATTTGCGATTGTACAAAAAGATCATATATCCAATCGGAAGAACTGATTGAATATCCCCACCTTGCACCGACAATCTTCCATAGATTTCAGCTTGAAAACTATAGAAGGTCTGGTTCTGGTAGATGGGGTCGATGGAACATTTTCCATCTTGCCCGGTCAGGTTTTTTTCGATAGACTGATCGATATCGCTGATTGTTCCAACGAAAACCCTGAAAAGTGTCTTCGTTAATCCGATCAATTCGATCGGAATATCAATTCCGTGTATGCCTACCTTTACTGGAAATGGCATTTGCGCGATGTCTAGCTATAGCGCGCATTATTGCGCATGCGCGCTATAGCTGTACAGAACCAGGAAGCAGTCAGGACCTGTCACTGTGTCCGCGGTGGATCGTGCAAAAGAGAAGTTTCTGGAATCTTCATTGCCAGATTTTGAGCTATTGATCGAAGAACGGAAGGTAAGCCATACCTCCTAAAACCTCCCGGGCTTCAATCAATACATTAAAGGAAAATTTCACTTTGGGAGTGAACTATTCCTTTAAAGTAAATGTAACCCCTAAAAAACTGATAATTGTCTGTATATTGTCTGGCCACTCACTCCTGTAACAGGATTGGCTAGAGATTACTAGTGGGTGTGACCTACTGCAACAAGTTCCTGCCATAGCTTAGTACTAAGAACATAAAGGTCAGTGACTAAACTTTATGACAATAGAATTCTGGGAAATAAAGCACAGTAAGTTTCCCAGCACTTGAACTAAAGGTGAGATACAGATGTCAAGGTATTCTGCCATCTGATTTCGCATTATTCTGAGGCTTTACTTGTCATTTAAACAGTCTCCCTCCCACTCATTATTTCCCCCTCCCCCCACAGAGCCGCCTGTATGTACAATAGGCTTTACAAAACATAGATTTTATCATAAATACAATAAAATGCTAAAATATGTATCTAACAAAATCCAATAAACCAGAATGGTTATACGAGAGCCGAAATAGAAAAAAAAAACATTCCACGGCTTACAAAAAAAAATATATATATTGAAAGGTTTAAAAAAAAAGACAAAAAAAACGATTTCATTAAAATTTGTTGCATATTCATAGAGCCAGTCATTCAAATCGGTTTCTAAAATGCTAAATTGAAATGTTTGTTTAGAGACTATTACATTAAACCGCTGGAAACAGCAATTCTCCCTTATTGGAATCGTCAAAAGATTCTATGAAAAATCATTTTTGCTTTTCTCTCTGAGTAAAATAAATAAAGATCTTTTCTTCTTCTTCTTCTTTTTTTTAACTGTCCCGTTGGCAATGAACAGTTCCCATAGATTTAATTCTAACCCTGCGCTGTCATAAAATGAATTATCCTGCAGGTATTTCCATTTAATCCGGTCATTGGATCTGTGAATGCAGAGTAAGGATTGGAACAGATTTGCCTTGCATGTTATGGGGGGAAAGCTAAGTAAGATTAAAATTGCTTAACATAAATATATATCATGTATGGCTGATAAATTAACATGAACAGACTAGAGAGAAAATCCTTTTAATGTGCAAAGCAATGCCCTTGACTTGCCCATAGAGGGCACCCCTGCTTATCCTTTCAGAACTCAAGCACTGAACAAAGAAGCTGAACACAGCTTGTCCTCCCCTCTGCAACCCCCTCTCTCTACATTCATCCCATTCCATCCTTTTCTCCTTCCAGATCCAGGTTTTCTCATTTCAGCCTCTTCACTTCTCTGGATCAATGGATGAACACATCTGATTCTTTAGCTCACATACACTGCTGGAGAACTGCTGTAGTAACAAGTGAGCTGCTGTGTTTCCCTTCTCCATAGAAAAATAAAAGGGGAAACATCAGCCTTATTATAATTATTATTATTTATTTTTTTTACATTTTAATTTCTTTTTTTTGGTTTTATTTCCCCTTTTCTTTTTTGTTTTTTCTCTGTTTTTTTTCTTCTTCTTCTTCTTGCAGCAGTGAGAGGGGAAATGAGACTCTACAGAATGACTTGGTGCACCTGGATCTAATTCTTGGAGGATTCATCATTATTTCTGTGCTTGTGTGTTGGGTCTAGGGGGGTGGGTGATGGTTTTTACTGGGACCTGCAGAGCATCTGAACAGTTTGCGCCCTGAGTTTTTGTAAAGGGGGATTCAGGGCTCATGTTGAACTGGACTGGATTGAACTTTGTCTGCTGAACCCACCAGGAGAGTCCAAGGGATCTATTTAAAAAAATAAAATAACCCCCAGGAGCTCAGGGCTGTGTGTTTGTATGGGACAGATCACAGGAGGGGTTTGGTGAAATATGGAGAATTGCCTTGGATTGTATTCACTACCAAAGCTGCTGGTTCCTCTCTATGGATTGACTCTGATCACCCTGTGTCTTCCAGTAACTGGTAAGTTGGTACAATGTAACATTCCATTCAATCTCTGATTTCCTCCTGACTTCTCTTTCTAAGCTAAGCCATGCTGCAGTCGTTTAAAGGGGAACAAACACATATTAACAAGCAATAGGGGAGAAATAAGATTGCAGCTCAGGTGACTGCAAGATCTTCTAATAAATGATGAAACCTCAGTCCTTGGAGAGTGGATAGAGCAATGTATAGTGTAAAGATAGGCGTGAATACATTAAATACCATATATATATATATTACCGCACAGTAAAATGAGGCTCGATAACCCCTATTGTAGGACGTTAACTATGGACACACATTTTAATATAAAGTTGCATTTTAAGTCGGGACTATATAAAGTTAGGTACGGTAATAGGACCTGGTTTGTAAACTAGGTACATTTTGCTTTAAATGTCATAAATGTTCATGATGGTGCCACCTACATTACAGTAAGGAAAGGGCTGGAATGTCAAGTCAACAGAAAGTGACAGCCCTATAGAGACCATTCCCAGCTGCAGTACACAGCACAGCATTAGAGTTTCAGAACATGTGCAAGGGGGTACAGGGGAAACCAGCATGTGCTGTATACACAGTCTAATGCCTTTCACTGGATGGTTGGTGCTGAAGTGGACAGCAACCAGTTTAATACACCTCTCTGCTCGGTATTGCTGCAGTAGAAATCTACTGATGTGTTCCATGTGAATGTGTCTTAGTTTAATGCAGCAGTAGCAAACACACAGTGCGCTCTAATGAACTCAATGTTTTATGTATCAGGTCACGGCTGTAAATTTAAAGCCCAAGTTAAAGGGAATTGGAAGCAATTATTGGTTTTCTGGCTGGGGACATGTTTCAAGGTATAAAAGATTAATCGTCCCCTGCCCATTTATCTTCACTCTCTCAGCCCCTACTTCTAGTAAGCTATTTTCATTCTTTCCAGCACCGCTGTAAAAGGGGAAGGGGGGGGGGGGTTATAGTAGTGAAAGGGAGAGACCAGTAGGAGGGACCCACAGAAGACCCCTTGGTACAATGGGAGCTTTTATTAACAACTTCCAATCATTCCCATCACCAGGACATTGATTTGTCACACGACACATTCCGAAAGCACTTGAAATGTCAAAATATTAAGGATAAGAATTGACAATATTTAAAGTGCATCAACTTCAGACATAGACACTTTTAATTTCTTAATATCTTTGCTCATTTGGTACCGACATTCTTGCTAGTGATATATTTCATCGGTGTGTGTGTGGGCATTTTATAGATTCATTCATTTGGGTAACAACCGATTATACAAATCTGAACCATAATATATGACATCAGCCCTCCTTATTGGAGCAGAATAGGATTTCTTTGAATGCTGACCAATCAAAAAAAAAAACCGAAACGCATAGTTCCATGTGTTTAACGTGATCAGGTGACTGCTGTTCTGTCTATGATGCCGTGTGCTTGAACAGCTAGAGTTAGAAATAGCGGAGTTTTCTGATAAACACACAGATACGTAAAAGCTCTGTTCAAGTGAATGTTTCCATTGTATTGCAATGAAGGGGTAATGCAGCATTTGCTATGGTATTTAAGCGTTGATTGTATTGTGTTTTAAATTCAGAAAGCCAGAAATGTATCCCGAGTGGTGACGTGAGCTGGCTTTATCCCCCCACGCTAGGAGCTGTAATAAGGGGCACGTTGAGCCTTGAAGGGAAGGTGACAATGGCCTGAAGGCTGGTTTAATTTGAATGATTTAGCAATTAGGATGGAAGGTTATATGTCCATTGTACAGGGTGAGGTTAAAAAAAGCTTAGGCCCATGGTTAAGTCCCATGGTTGGGTCCCTTGGGGGGGGAGATACTTTTGTCAGTGACCATATTACAAAATGCAACACACGCTTCAAAAACCACAATGTTGATTGACATTGCTTCCAAGATGGAAGGCAGCAGCTGGACGCTCTCAGCCTTACTCCTTGAGTGGCATTTTCCAGATCTGTAATTACCAACAGCAAGACGGTTATTTCTGTGTCATTCCTATCATCAGGGACAGTACGATTCA
The DNA here is from genome assembly GCA_019447015.1 of Hymenochirus boettgeri. NCBI lineage: Eukaryota > Metazoa > Chordata > Amphibia > Anura > Pipidae > Hymenochirus > Hymenochirus boettgeri. Next base: position 126,400 of record JAACNH010000607.1, on the reverse strand, counting down.
TTTTCTACCTGATTAAAGAAACATCGAGCTGAACTTACTGGCGTCTGACAGACAATCATTTTTTTTTTGGACACGATTGTGTAAAACCCGTTCTTCCTTAATGCAAACAACAATTTTAATTCACAGCGGGAAGCCATTAGATTCCTTTAAATACATTTTCGAATCCCACATTCAGAGTTTTGGAAAATACTGCGCCCTATTTATAAAAGATCGGTATCGTTATCGTAAAATACCGATCGTTATCTATAATTACGAATGCGTTGCTCATTTAGAAACCCGTGCTTTTGGCTTTGCAGAAATTGTAAAGACATAGTAGCTGGAGAGTGCGAACAAAGTTAGATATGAACATTGTGTAGCCCCCCCCAAGAAAAAAACAATATTGGGGTATTACAGACAATTGTTGTGTTGTTTGTTATCCTTAAAACATGATGCTCTGATGTGTTAATGATATAAGGGGTCAGAGGTTAAGTTATGTGTCATCTCATGTGGGGGTAAGGGGTTTGCAAATTTAGATTGTTAGCTCTTCAGGGCAGAAAATCCTGACATGTTCCTACTGGTCTGTCTAGCATATTTTCTATTGTAATAGTACTACATTACCATAACTGTTTGGTTACTTAGAGGACGGTTACACTTGGTGTGAATTTACATCTACAGTGACACCTGCTGAGTCCCTATATTTTCCTTCTGTATGGAAACACTTTCTTTTTAATTGGATGTAAAATTGTTGGTCTTTCCATACGATCTGGGATTTGTTTGGACGTGTAAGGAGAGAGGACGGATCTGCGGCATCTGGTTTAGGTTTTATATTACATATGGATTTTGGCTTTAGCCTGTTGAGGCATGATAAACACTTAAATTAATTGTTTGGAGCATATGTTTTCATTGACATTTTGTACAAGAGCCTTGGGGACATGTCAGCACTGCCAGGATATAACTGCATATAGGTTGCAAATGTCTTCTGAATAAAGTTTCTTAGTTGAAGAATGTTTGATAATGTTCATATTTGATAGCCCGGGGGCTTCAAACAAATGGAGACATGGAGTCAAACTACAACAATACAAAATCCAACATGAAGGTACAACATTTTGGGAGGACTTGGCTGAATCATTGGAACCCTGGGGGCCAGCGTTGGACTGGCAAAGTCCATTCACCCAAAAAACAGAGAAAATTTCTAGCATTAAATACAGAGCCAAAGGGACAGTAAGATATGTATTTTAATAAACAATAGGAGCCAGTAGAAGTAAGATACAAATGTGAATGAGTTATAATAAAGATATTAAGTGTTAGGTGGGCCCCTGGTCTCAGATTTCCTGGTGGGCCCCAACAGTCCAGTCCGACTGTTTGGGGTATGGGGTTATGAGTTGCCTGCATCCTTTGGGGAATTTCGCTCTATACCTGTGCATGACTTTGCATGATAATAGCACAGGTGTGAATAATTCTGAACAGGTGGTTAGAGTGTAAGCTCTTTGGGTAAGGACCTGATGGAAGCTATATACATACATATCCATCATGGGTTTGTATTGTTTTATTACTCAATGTAGATTCTACTTCTGTACTTCTGTAAATGAGCTCCAGCTGAAATTGTGTATAGCAAATGTTCAACACGGTACAATGCTCCACCAATGTTTTAAATAGATTTTTTAAAGCAAGGTCCCCGTCCCATTACCTAGAGAGATAATGAGAGCAGTAAACAGTTCTTTATAGAGTTCCTCTGTCTTTTCTTGGATTACACACACAGAACATGGTGGCCCAAGTGAATGAGAAAGTAGCTTCAGGGCTCGATGAGTAAACATTTTATAAAATTGCACTGCTTAACTAGGGTTCTGTATTCTATATCCAATCATAATGTACAATGCTAACAATGTTCAATCAACTTATAGTAAGCGGACGTCTTAAACTGGCCAAACACATGGGATATTGTCACATACCACATAAGATGTGTCCATTGGACATATACGCACATCTGATTGATCTCCCCATAAATCTGTAGGGATAAGTCATTTGGATGCTGCACAATACCACAATCTTTGTATAATTATATACTGTAACAGTAGAGAAAGGCTTTCATTTTGTCCTGACATTGGTTTTGGGAGGAAATTACCAGTTTCAATAGAGAATCCAAAATTCTGTAATGATATTTGGTTGGATAGGGGATCGTACTTTGGGCGGATGCCAATACAATCCCTCCAGTTCCTTTATAGCTGTGCGAGGGTGTGCTTAAGAAATTCAAGAAGAATAATACTCAGGAAGTAAATAAGATCTAACTTGCTCCTCCCATGGTCATTGTCACTGACAATCCTCCCATCTCTGACATTGGAGAACATATGTTAATGAAGGAGGGGGAGGAGCTGGAAAACTGTCAGTTACTCCTAGAAAGCAGTCAGATGCTGCATGAGGATAATGCTCCATTAAAGTTGAAGAGTTTTTCTTCTTAAAGAACATCTATGAACAACGGTATAAACATCTCATATCTACTGTATTGAAGTGAAATGATTTAATCAATAATTGAGAAAAACAAACATCTTTTCAACGTTTCAAACCTTCCTCCGTCACTGCTCAGCTTGCGCTACTTGAAATGACTCTCCGAGTTTCCATGAGACTACCCAGGTCTAATGGTTTTACTGCCAGACGGACAGATCATCCCATAGAGATTTTTAGTTCGCATTGTGTTTAGATTTCATAATTCTTGTTAATGGTAAAAATAAATAAAAAATAACCAGTTGCCACATGATCTCCCAAAAACAGTTTGTTTATAAGGGTAAGGGCTAGAGATTGGCTGGGATTTTGACTGAATTCTGTCATTGACTGAAATTTTGGATTCCCCAATTTTGGGAAAACGGTAAATATTTCAACTGTGATTGACTGGGAATTTGCACACTTGAGATTATATCGCAGATATGGGAAATCCCTTCTATTAACTTTAGAGGGGACCGGACGTGAGATTTCGGTTTTGCATTATTTTATTTTTTTTAATTCTCGGAACGAGTAGGAGGTTTCATGCCTGTCTAGGGCGTTGCTGCGCAGGGTAATATATTCCTTTTTACTTTTCATTTAGGATTTTTCCTGATTATCTTTTACAACACACGTTTTGCATGATGTTTGACCATGTGACTTCCCTGGCCGTTGATGTTGAAACATGGTTACCGTTTAAATATTGAGTTTTGCATGATGTTTGACCATGTGACTTCCCTGGCAGTTGCAGTTTAAACATGGTTACCTTTTAAAGGATGAGTTTTGCATGATGTTTGACAGTGTGACTTCCCCGCTGTTGTGTTTTAACATGGTTACATTTAAAAGGATAAGTTTTGCATGATGTTTGACCATGTGACTTCCTGGCAGTTGCAGTTTAAACATGGTTACCTTTTAAGGAATGAGATTTGCATAATGTGTGACCATGTGACTTCCCTGGCAGTTGCAGTTTAAACATGGTTACCTTTTAAAGGATGAGTTTGCATGATGTTCCATGTGACTCCCTGGCCGTTGTGATGAAACATGGTTACCGTTTAAAATGTTGAGTTTTTGCATAATGTGTGACCATGTGACTTCCCTGGCAGTTGCATGTTAAACATGGTACCTTTTAAAGGATGAGTTTTGATGATGTTTGACAGTTGACTTCCCAGCTGTCTGTCGTTTTACATGGTTACCGTTTAAATATTGAGTTTTGCATGATGTTTGACCAGGTGACTTCCCTGGCAGTTGCAGTTTAAACATGGTTACCTTTTAAGGAATGAGATTTGCAGGATGAGTTGCATGATGTTTAACCATGTGACTTCCTGGCCGTTGCAGTTTAAACACTTTTCAAGATGCATTTAGAGAAGTAAAACCAGTCTGGGCACTGAAGCTTCTTATTTTTCTTGGCCCCTAAACTGGCATTGAGTGAAAGAAAAACTCCAAAATAATTTAGAATGAAGCATGCAAATCTATTAGATGGCCCTGCAGGCATTGCTTTTCTCTTGCAGCAGAATAGGCCTAAATAGCATTCAGCTCAGTTTAACAGCTATTGTAGTATGGGCTACTAATTAACATTGTTTTGAAAACACAACAGCGTATTAGCAGAGGCTTATGTGCTCTGTAGAAAATCCCTGCCATATGGAATAAAGGAGATGTCGTATGGGTTGTTATATGCTGTAGACATGTTTACTTTGCACGTTTGTGTTTTTGTTTGGGAGATTTATGTAATTCGAGATAAAGAACATTCTTATTTTCTTTTTGTTCTGTTGTTGTGTGGTGGAGATAACACAAGTTGTATTGATGGAACCTACAGCATGAAGGTCACTCCAGATTTACATTATGTTTTTGTGAATAAACTGGATTGGATCAGGGCCAAGCGGGGGCTTATATTGATCAATGAAACATGCTGGTCATATAGAGTGGCATACATGAGAACATGGAATTGGGTGTCCGCGGCCTTGTGGCAATTTCCTTTTATTGTTATGGATTTAATAGCTGAGCCTCAAGTGCCTTCAGCTGTGTTAAATGACCACTGTACAGGCCAAAGGTGTGTTAAGAAGGAGAATTTAGAAGCCACAAACAAATCAGGTTTTTATATAACAAAGACTTTTGTGGTGGGATCTTTCCTAGACATGACTGTTGTGAGGGTTTAGGGTATCTTTAGAGAATATTGTTTGTTTAGTTTAAATGAACCCTATTAATTAGTCCCAGCATCACTTGTGCAAAAGGAGTCCAGATGTTGTTTAATACTAGGTAAACCCCAGTTGGGCAGTACCATACCATAGTCTAGTTCTGTTCCAGCAGCACTAGAGGCGATTTGATCCAGGTTCGTACCCCTAGTGGCGCTTCTGCCTGGCGTTGGTTCATCTCTACAAAATTCATCTGCCAGCATTCCCCATCGCAGAATGTTGGTGTTGGTGTTTTATTGCAATATGACCCCATCAGTGTAAATATAAAGGTGCAAACTCCCTATAATTAAGGTGCTTTGTATCACTTTGTCTGCAGTTTTATGTCTGAAACTATGTTCAAATCTCCATATGTATAATAAATATCTAGCAGGCAAAAAAAGTGCAATTTTTTCCCCGTTCTAATTATTTACAGTATTTATATTAGAAAAGGGAATGGGAAATGCGGAATGGAAATAACCTTTTTTATATGCACAAATCAGCATAAAGCGTCAATTTAAACAGCCGAAATACTGTGCACTGCAGCACTGAACATAATAGAGGCTTAAACACTTATGCGATATTTTGAATATTTCGTTGTTTTCCTATTAATTTTTTTATTAAATTTTTCTGAGCATAAACAGTCGTTAAAGTTTTATTCAAATGAGACGGTGGAACAGAGATAATTCTGAATTCTGGATTCATTTTTGAGACTGGTCATGTCGATAGGGAAATATATTCCATAGCTGTACCTGTTCAAAGAATAACCGGAATACAAATTTTAACGGTTGCAAGGTGCCCTGCTGACTCATGCTGAACAGTAGGAGGTGCTGTTTTGGTGATGAACAGTGGGAGGTGCTGTTTTAGATGAGAACAGTAGGAGGTGCTGTTTGGTGATGAACAGTGGGAGGTGCTGTTTTGGTGATGAACAGTAGAGGTGCTGTTTGTGATGAACAGTAGGAGGTGCTGTTTTGATGATGAACAGTGGGAGTGCTTTTTTCGGTGATGAACAGTAGGAGGTGCTGTTTCGATGATGAACATGGGAGGTGCTGTTTCGGTGATGAACAGTAGAGGTGCTGTTTCGATGATGAACAGTGGGAGGTGCTGTTTTAGTGATGAACGCATAGGAGGTGCTGTTTTGGTGATGAACAGTAGGAGGTGCTGTTTTGGTGATGAACAGTGGGAGGTGCTGTTTTAGTGTGAACAGTAGGAGGTGCTGTTTTGGTGGAACAGTGGGAGGTGCTGTTTTGGTGATGAACAGTAGGAGGTGCTGTTTTGTGATGAACAGTAGGAGGTGCTGTTTTGATGATAACAGTGGGAGGTGCTGTTTCGGTGATGAACAGTAGGAGTGCTGTTTCGATGATGAACAGTGGGAGGTGCTGTTTTGGTGATGAACGTAGGAGGTGTTGTTTCGGTGATGAACAGTGGGAGGTGCTCTTTCAGTGATGAACAGTAGAAGGTGTTTTTTCGGTGATGAACAGTGGGAGGTGCTGTTTTAGCGATGAACAGTAGTGGTGTTGTTTCTATGATAACAGTGGGAGGTGCTGTTTCGGTGATGAACCGTAGGAGTGGCTTTTTGGTGACGAATAGTGGAAGTTGATGTTTTGGTATTGAACAGTAGGGAGTGTTGCTTCGGTGATGAAGATAGGAGGTGCTGTTTCGGTGATGAACAGTAGGAGGTGCTGTTTTGGTGATGAACAGTAGGAGGTGCTGTTTTGGTGATGACAGTAAGGAGTGCTGTTTCATGATGAACATGGGGAGGTGCTGTTCGGTGATGAACAGTAGGAGGTGCTGTTTCGATGATGACATTGGGAGGTGCTGTTTCGTGATGAACATAGGGAGTGTTGTTTTCGGTGAGAACATGGGAGTTGCTGTTTGGTGATGAACAGTAGGAGGGTGTGTTTCGGTGATGAACATGGGTGAGGGGTGCTGTTTTAGTGAAATGAGAGTGAGTGTGTGTTTGGTGATGAACAGGGGAGGTGCTGTTTTGGTGATGAACAGTAGGAGGTGCGTTTCGATGATGAACCGTAGGAGTTGCTTTTTTGTGACGAATAGTGGAAGTTGATGTTTTGGTATTGAACATAGGGATGTGCTTCGGTGATGAAGAGTAGGAGGTGCTGTTTCGTGGAACAGTAGGAGGTGCTGTTTCGGTGATGTACAGTGGGAGGTGCTGTTTTAGTGATAAACAGTAGAGGGTGCTGTTTCGGTGAGGAACAGTGGAAGGTGCTGTTTCGGTGTTAACAGTGGAAATGCTGTTTCGTGATGAACAGTAGGAGGTGTTGTTTCAGGTATTAACAGTATAAGGTGCTGTTTCGGGGATGAACAGTAGGAGGAGCTGTTTTGGTGATGAACAATGGGAGGTGCTGTTTCGGTGATGAACAGTAGTCGGTGCTGTTTCGATGATGAACAGTAGAAGGTGTTGTTTCGGTGATGAACAGTGGGGGGGCTGTTTCAGTGATGAACAGTGGGAGGTGCTGTTTTAGTGATAAACAGTAGGAGGTGCTGTTTCGGTGAGGAACAGTGGAAGGTGCTGTTTCGGTGATTAACAGTGGGAAATGCTGTTTCGGTGATGAACAGTAGGAGGTGTTGTTTCAGGTATTAACAGTATAAGGTGCTGTTTCGGGGATGAACAGTAGGAGGAGCTGTTTTGGTGATGAACAATGGGAGGTGCTTTGTCGTGATGAACAGTAGTCGGTGCTGTTTCGATGATGAACAGTAGAAGGTGTTGTTTCGGTGATGAACAGTGGGGGGGCTGTTTCAGTGATGAACAGTGGGAGGTGTTTAACTTGACCTTTAACCGCATTTAAGATGTAAAGCATTGAGAATAATACCCTAAATTCTGTTCATTAAAACAATATATTATTTCTCTTTACAAGTCAAAGGGTTATACCAGGGGAGCAGACGCTGCAACTGCAGGGGGACCTAAAGATTGGGGGGGGGGGCACTTTTCCTTCCACAGATTAGCCTCCCACTTCAGAAACGGTTGTAAATTAAGCATTGAGGGGGCACAATTCTAGTTTTGCTGGTGATTGCTATTTACGCTGATGTTCCAATTCCTACCCAAAAAAGCCCTTTCCCTTTATCCAAATGGAGATTCAAAGTACCGGTAACAGATAAGAGAATCCCCCCCCCTCTCCTCTCTCTCTGTCTTTCTGGGTACATCCCCTTGAGCATGTCTGAGGTCATTGAGCTTGGGGAGGGGCGGTTACATAATTTGTTTAACCATGATCGTTAATAGCAATTTTAATTGATTTATTTCACCAAATGTAAATAAAAATTATGCAAAAATATTGATTAGCAAATCTGGGATCACTGCATATTAACAGATAAGAATATTCTGTTGATCACGGAATCGCTTATTTCAGTACATTGTTATATGGATCATCCCGATACGTGTATCTACTTTTGCTCACGCTGAGCAAGAATGATGATCCCGATTTCCCCCCTGTTGCGGTCAGCCCCTTTTAGGGATCGGCACGCGGCAGTAGGGATTAAGGGCTAGGCCACACTATGCGTTTTTTGACTTTGGCGCATGCGTTCTGTCGTCGTTTTTGATTGCGCAACATGGAAATCGCAGAACACGAAAATTCCGCGATTTCCGATGCGCATGTGATTGCGCGTCGTACAAGAACGATACGCACAAAATCGCGCACACAATCGCGCTGCGATAACGCTCGCGATTTGGGCCATTCCTGTGCGTTAAGTGTCCCCACCCTTAGACAGTCATAAATGATCCTTTCTACTTAAACACTTATACAGACACATTCTTACAGTGTGTACCCAGCTCAAGTCTGTAGTGAACATCTTGTTACAAGGCACATTTAGGGGTCTATAAAAGTCTTTGAATTTCTAGTTTCACTTGACTTTAAAAATCTTAACTAACCTGTTATTAACTGTTACATGGTAATATAGTTATTTCTATAAGGTGGTTAGTTTTTAAAAAAAAAAATGATTCCTTTTCATAACAAGATTAATGTAACAAAGAACGGTCTTAAAAATCGCTCCTCGTTCTCTCGCTTTTTTCCGCCCACTAGAAAGGAAGAAAGAGAAAACGTGGCGTTAATATATAATTCATGGAGTTCTTCTTGTAGTGGCGAAGTGGGCCCATAGATTTCTCTAAGTAGGATAATTGGTCACATAAATAATAGTGAGTTAAAGCAATTTCCCCAGCTTGTTTACTGCACCATAAAGGAATAGTATTCACAGGTAGGGGGTTCAGATAACCCAGCACAGTAAAGTCTTACTCTGCTTCCCCTTTAATAATTAAGTTTTGGGGTTATGGATTCTGTAGCTCTTAAGGGGGAATTAAAGGGTTAAAAATTCTGCAGACTATAGCAAAAAATGGTAAGGCAACTACCAGAGGTCCAATAATGCATATGTCTGGATTCAAGAAAAAATAACCCTTAAATTACTATTGAACTACAATTCCCAGCATGCCTTAGTAACCTAAAAAACAAAAAATCCTTGTAGTGTTTTTAAAAGAGGTATAGAAAGACATTTTCTACTGGGACTTTCCCCCCCATGATATCTTGTATTTGAAGTGATCGACTAACCCATACCGCAAACAAAATGTATCTAATGTGTGTAGGGTGCTTCCTACACAAAGATCAAACGATTTAAAGTCAGGGGAATTTTTCACTGCAGCAACATTCTTATTGCATTCTCCCTTCAACTGGGGTATGTGTTGGGTAATTGTATCTAAACTGTGATACATATGTGCTAAATTCAAGCTCTTCGGGCAAGGGCCTGATGTGAATGTTACATGTAATCATGTAATTGTAAAGCGCTACGGATGTTGTTGGCGCTATATAAATCCACAATAATAATACTAATAATACGTAACACAGATTAACATTTCTAGGATTTAAGCCTGAAGATTACTTTTAAGTTCTCGCCTAAATTTCTATGATGATCCTCTCCTGCTTTATCTACTTATACTAAATCTAATACATTTATATTAATATTAATATAAAATTAAGTTCAGATATAGATGGATGTATAAATAGAAAATGATATAATACGTAGCATAGACCTATAAAACATGGATATGCTTGGTGAACTTTGCCTTTATTCTCGAGTTTATTTCGACTGGTTTATTCTTGATTAAAAAAATTAAAAAGACGCAATGAACGAATATTGAAGAAAAGCTTGAGGAATTATTGGAAGAAATCAATAATTAATACCTGACATTATCAGCCAAAGCGGTATCGCTCTTTAGCCATACTGCGCCTTTAAAGACCGGTTTAACATAATTGAACGTATCAATCTTATCTACGATAACTCGATCATAGATTACGATCTCCATAGAATACCATTGCGATATTTTACTACAGCACGTATTCTACGACCGAAGGTTCATTAATTAACGTTCGGTGTAAATTTTGGCTGTATATCCGTGAATAGATACACCCAGAAGAATGTTTTTAGTAAAAATATCACTTTTTAGCTGGACTTTACCATCGAAACCAGCCAAGCTCACATGGAAAGCTTTTCAAATAACAAGCTTTAGAAAGAATCCAATTAAATTGGGATATTTCTAAAAATTGGCCTAATTAAGCGCCTTCTCGCGGTCATTTAGATATACTACAAAACGTAACCCTCGTTTTCTGAATCGGCGATTGAGGAAACGTTAACTAGGAAAAAAAAAGGTGGTTGGAATTTTCGGTTTGTGTTTGAGTAATTAAACTAATTAAAGAACGAGAAAGATAAGCCGAGTTCCGGTGATTCCCCATAAAATGAGGACATGGATGGGCTTTTAATTACCTAAAAATAAATTCCTTGTGGGGGCTCCTTCTCTTCCTCAATACCTGATTATGGCAGCGCTATGAAAGCTAATGTGGCTGGTGTTGTATGAAAGATTCCGGCTGCTGTGGGTAAAGACCTAAACTGCTTGGTCTTTACCAAGAGGACAAGTCATGGATGAGCTTACTTCTTCATTTACAACAGCAAAAAGGAGTAGGAATATTCTGTCCTACCTTCCTGCCAAATGTACATCTCATTTAAAAAAAAATTGCTATAAATGTCCTATAATCTGTAAGAAATAAAAATGGATAAGTTAATTAATATACAACCTTTTCGACGGGCTAATGATGTGATTTTGTAACTTTATTGTGCAAAGTGTGTTAGAGTCATCCGCGTGGGATCAGTTATGGAAGTAAATGAACGGCATTTATTTAAAAATGATTTATACTGCAAGGCAATTGAAAAAATGACAGCGTTTTTTTATCAGATAGCGTTGACAGGAAGCCTTATCAGATAGCGTTAAATTTTAGCACCTTCCTGTTACCTCGTTTGCTTTATTAACAGAACCACGCCAATCCATCACATTCAACGCCACCTCATATTCACGCGCGCTGAAATGCTAATTTCGAGAAGGAAATATCAGACCAGTCACCAACTTCATTAACAACCCGTTGACAGTTGGGATATATGAAATTACCCTCTAGTTTGATCTATAGTGTAAATTAGTTTAGCAAAGTGGTGTACTGCGTCTTCATTAAAAGTAGAGAAGCAATCACGCACCGCACTGTTCTAACCCATCGGGGGGAATGAAAAATGAGTCTTGTTCTGGCACATTTAATAAATTTGTTTCCAAACATTCGTTATTTGGCATTCAAAGAAGGAAAAGGACCAAACGAGAAGAACGATTCCGATTTCGGCGAATGCCAGCGTCAATTCGTACACTGTTAGGTGTGTCTTGACGTCTCCTTCCTGGTGGAAAACATTTTTGAGAGGATTAATCTCAATTGTACCTTTTCTGAGATCTAAGTCAACAGGTAGCAGTCGGACTATAAAGTTTTAGGATCCAACATTACACTCTCACGAAATGACTGCCAGCTAAGCACCTGTGTACTCTACCCTGGGTACATAAATTGAAGAAATGCTCAAAGAAGTTTCTTAAGTGAGAAAGGACTGTCGTCCGAAACATGTAGTGTGCGCTTTACTGCAAAACAAAAAAACCTTAACTGCAGACACTGTCAGGGATGTAGGGATGGCCGGTTCGCGGAACACTAAACCCATAAAAACAACTAGTTGCCATTCATTTCTATTATTCACAGGGAGGTAAAACGCTTATTCTCACCCCCCTGTGAATAATATCGACCGGGGGACCTGGAACTTACTTACCGCCGCTCCACACGCAGCCAGCTTCTTCACTGAACAGCTGTTCTCTCTCTCTTGTTTTTTTTCCTCTGCGCTGAGTGGGGGAGGTGGCCCTGCCCCGATAGACGAAGTGCGGCTGCAGAGAGCGTAAGGTCGGAGCGCAGGAGTGGTCGAGGGGGGAGAGGTCCAGGTCCCCCGAGCGAATATTACACAGGGAGGTGAGAATAAGCGTTCCACCTCCCGGTGAATAATACAAACGAATGGAAACTAGTTGTTTTTATGGATTTTCGGAGTTTAGTGTCCCTTAAAGCTGTGATTACAATAACAGTTTGACAGTTGGTTGTTCTGCAGTTTTGACATTGGTTAAGCAATCTCCCCAATGCTGCTCAAGAACTGAGCATGCTTGTCCCAAAAAAAAAGCGGATAAGTCAAGGGGGAGTGGTTAAAGAGGGGGAGGGGGAGAATGTCTAAGCCTGAGTACACAAATACGTGTATGGCATGCACAACACCACACCTCAGATTAATTGCTACTCACACATATTTAATTGATATTAGACAAGGAAAGTTATATTTTCGTATAGTTCCCTTAAATGGGGATTTGATACTATTTGGCCAACCAGTTTTATACATTAACCCCCATTGTACTATGTTTCACTTAAGATAACTACCTTATTTTGAAAATGTCATACAACACATTGATATGCCACATGGGTAATAAGTTTCTAATCAAGGCCAATTATCGGTTCAACTTTAATGATAGGCTTAGTTTACTCAAAAATATGACAAACGAATTCCTCATTCTGAAGTGTGTACCAGGGAGAAGAAATCCATTCTCATTAACTTTTATTTGTACTAAATAATTCTCTAACAACTTTTTATTGATTTCGTAGTCTAGGAAACAAAGAATGGGATTAATGTCTTTGGGATCAGTAGCTGGAGTAGATAGACTTACCGTATATACTCGAGTATAAGCGATGTTTTCAGGTCTTAAAAATGACCTGAAAAATGAACCTCGGCTTATATTCAGGTCAAGCGCAGACTTACCTAAATTCCGGATGCAGCCACGAGTCAGGAAGGAAAACTGGCAGTTCCCAGTAGTACTTTGCACCCGCTGGCACAAGTATCAGTAGATCCCTCAGTTTTACTTTTAATTGTTTTTCTCTGAATCCTCAGTCCATAAACTTTTCTAGAAAGAACAAACTTCCATTTTATAGAATCGGAATAAAAGGAGAAACAAAATTCCTTGTTTGGCTTTTGATCTCTTCTAATCCCACTGTCAAATGTAAACTAAAGCAAAATAACAAAAATGGCAGGGTGAAATAAGGCAGCATTCCAATGTAAAGCAGGTTGGCTTGAGCTAACATTGCCAACATTGCAATATAATAATAAACAGAAATTTCAATTTGAAACCATTTAATTTAGACGCTGAAAACTGGTTTCGAAATTTCACGCCACAAACTACCAGAACATCCCTAAAAACACGCGTTTCGGGATCTTATAGAAATGCAAGTGTTTAGATTTTGGAAACATAAATGAATCAGTTCAATCACACTGGGATGTCCAAATAAACTATAACTTTTCCGTGACCTCTAACTATCCTTGGAGCCAATGTGTAATGGATTAAATAATTATGATCCACATGAATTTTATATGGGAATTTGTAGAGGTCAATCATAATCACAGCTGTTTATTAGAATTGTTTATTGGAAAGGGTCTCTGGAAAAATGTTGGTGACCAGTGGAGTCCAGATTCTCTGCTTAATTAGGATCATTTTGTAAAGAAGGGGATGAAACGTGTCTATTTTGTAATAAGTAGAAACATTGAGTAAAAATAGTCTGTAGTTTTCCGACATTCTTGACTTCTGCAGCCCCTCATTCCTAGTGAGTAACAATGGTTGAGAATAAAGATGGGCGAACTTCATAAAGTTTGAATTAGAATTCGGACCCATGGAGTCAAGGGAGAGTGATAGTTCAATTTACAGAAACATATCAATGGTAACTTACTGTAATGGCTGTGGCACCTGGGAAATGGTCTGGGGAACATGTCAATATCACTAAACTTTGTTAAAACACTCTCTTAAACACAAGCAGGAAATGCAGGTTTTGCAAGCTACATTTGAGGGTTACCGACGACACTTTCGAGGGTTGGTGGAAATAGAACCATAAATCGGGATTACCGAAAACGAAACAATACTTTTGAGGGTTTGCGAACGATACATTTGAGGGTAGCAAAACAAACGATACTAAGGGGTACCAAAATCGAAGGCTACATGGGAGGTTAGCGAACGATACATCTTACAGGGAATTTTGTTACGAAAACCGAACATCTCTGGTGTTAGCACGACATCTCTCTAGTTCGAAATACGCGCGTCGGAAAAAACGAACGGTTTCGAACCGAACTAGTTTGAATAGTTCGGCTTTGGTCCGAACTCATAAAGTTCACCCATCAAACTAGCGTAAGAGTACGGTTTTGTGTCCATCTCTAGTTGAAGAGACTTGGTCGGTCATCTAGTAGTTATTTGACAGCTCTGTGAAGAGAAGATACTGTTGTATCTAGGTGAAAAGCCAAAGAAATGCAGATTAAAAACACTGCGGATGTCAGAGTGAGAGGCACTGCTATGTATCTGCTATAAGTATAGGAGAAGTGTCACCTCCAGACCGGACACCCAGATACGTCAAGACCACACTACGACTTCACACTGGTCAAAAATCAGTTATAGTAGCTCGAAGAGAATATAAACATCTGTAGTTCGCCTGATCTCCTTTGCTATATAACGACCTAAGACAACCATGAATCTGTGAATACAAACTGGACACTTTCCAACGGAAGCCATGAGTCTATCGGTAGTGGTACACACAGACCAGTCTGTAAGATTCGTGTCTGCCATCTTGAAAGACGACAAGTCCTGGCATGGCCTTCCTATAAGAGTAACAGTCTACATAAAGTATAGGAGATTGCTAGTGACTGCATACACCCGCTATGCGGAGGCCTGAAAGGGAATTTCCACCTTAAGACGCTGAACGTTTTCCTAATTGGATGGCCACACTATCAGGGATTCAATAGAGTTCTTATCGTTTAAATGGTGCTATTTTACCCCAACCAATCAGATCCTATTTAACGTTTGAAAGCTTACATCTGATTGGTTGGGCAAAATTAGCCCCATTTTAAACGATAAGAACCTTATTGAATAACCATTCAGTGAAGGTGGGTCTGGGGAGGCGGTTGGGATCGAAACGGCATGCTCACATTTTGATTCGACGCATCACATATCCGATTCATGAATGAACGTGATCGATACTGCCAGCTCAAGCTCTCAACCAACGAACGGGTATGCGGACAAGCGCGCATTATGTGGTCCTTTACCTCCTATGACGCGTGTAAAAGTACTAACTAGGCTATTGCTGGGCCCACAACCATAGTACAAGTAATGGAATCTTTTGGTACTGACGTAGGGAGTAGATCCCCATAATTCAGTTCCGCATGTCTTGAAATAAGGATTTTGAGGTACACGGAGCAGGATCTTGGCCAAGGCTCTTCATGCTATTTAATGGGGATTACCCAAATCCTCAGACTTTATTACAACAACCACTTGATGTTTCATGGGTAGAATAAGACTTTATTCAACTGAGAGTTTATTGGGGGTTTGTAATACCAATGGCAGCTTTAGGTTTGGTTGTTTTTCTTTGTGTCGAATGATCCCTTTCACGTTTGCAACTCAAAAATGTCCAGTGTTAAGTTAGTATTTAACCTGAACACAGGGTTAAGTATCATTTGCCCATAGAACAAAGATAGATGCTTCCAATCTCCACTGTCGCTTAGGGGTAAATGCTGGGAGATATGGAGCACAAGTTTGATGGGACGGAACAGGGGGGCGTTTGTTGTGTGTCAATAGAACATTAAGGGCAGATTGTTCACATCATAATGTAGAACTGGTCTAAAACTGGGGTACCTGTCGTGTGGTTCCAATGATAGAAAACCACTCATAAACTTATCCATCGGAAATGGGTGTATTTATTTTATTTATGTTTTTACAATTGGATGTGTATGGCATGTTCATTGGATGTTTGAAAGAAAGCGGGATGGTTCTTCTAAAATGTTCAAGTTACTGGTATTTGTACATAAAGTAGAGTTGATCCAGGGGTATTTACGGTTGTCACTTTGTTTTGCCTTCCTCTGTATCAACAGTTAGGCGAGTGAAAGTGATGGGATATTGCTGAGTACAATTCTGGTGGTAGTAGTATGTTACATGTGTCTTATTCAACCTCAAATACGACACTACACTATACTACTTGGGGTCTGTGGTTGTCTGGTTAGTTCATCAACTAAGGCCATTAAAAAACCTGTGGGTCAGGAAAGTCAGAATCATACGTTTCCATAATAGACGGGGGAGTGTAGTAATATACCTAACAGTTAGCTCTTACCTCCGTGGATCCCGCGATGCAATACCGGAAGAAAACGCGAATAAGTCGATATTGCATTGCAGGATTGTGGAAGGGAAGGCGCTGCCATTATGTACTTACACTTCCATGTTAAGTTTCACTCTATAGGTAATGCAAACCTACAAAATCAGAATGTAATCATTTTTGTATCATTACCACTTGATTTGTAATAGCGCAGTGCCTAAATAGGGTTAAACCCACGTTACCAATTACATCGGATTGATGAGTATGGAAGGTTTATAAGTGGGATATTACATCGGGTTACATGGTTTTACGTGGGTATACCGGGATATTACATCGGGTTAAAATGTTTGGGTTTTACGTGGGTATACGGGATATATTCATCGGGTTTTAAACGGTTTAACAGCTGGGGGGATATATTACATCAGGTAATGTGGTTTTAACGTGGTTAACGGGGATATTACATTGGGTAATATGTGGGTTTTTAACGTGGGTATAATCGGGGATATTACATCAGTTTAATGTGGGTTTAACGCGGGATATTACATCAGTTAATGTGGGTTTTTACGTGGTATAACTGGATATTAAATCAGGTTTAATTGGGTTTAAACGGCGATATTACAAATCAGGTTAATGTAGGTTTTACTGTATACGGGGATATTACATCAGGTTAATGTGGGTTTTACTTGGGTATAACGGGATATTACATCAGTTATGTGGGTTTCGTGGGTATAACGGGGATATTACACATCGGGTTTACGTGGGTTTACGGGTAAATATTACATCGGTTAAATGTGGGTTTTAACGTCTGGTCATGGGTGGGTATTTACACAACTGGGATATTACATCAGGTAATGTTGTTTAACGTGGGTATAACAGGAATATTACATTGGTTTCATGGGTTTAACGGGGTATAACAGGGGATATTAATCAGGTTAAGGTTGGGTTTTAAGTGGGTATACACGTGGCATATTACTGGGTTAACATGGGTTTAACACGGTATAACCGGATATTACTCGGGTTAAGTGGGTTACATGGGTAAACAGGGATATTACATTGGTTAATGTGGGTTTAACATGGGTAAAACATGGGATATACATGGGTTACATGTGGGTTTAACATGGGTAACGCGTACATAGGAATTATTACATCGGGGTTAAGGTGGGGTTAGGTGGTTTAACATGGGTTTTAACGCGGGATGTCTTCCATATCGGTGTTAAGGGGGGTTAAGGTGGGTTTAACATGGGTATAACGCGGGATATTCATCGGTTAAGGTGGGGGTTAAGGTGGGTTTAACATGGTATAACGCGGGATTATGTACTCATCGGGTTAAGGTGGGTTATGTATGGGGTGGGTTAACATGGGTATAACGCTGGTGATTATTACAGGGATGGAGGTGGAGAAGGTGGTGTTATAAATAGGGTCTTATAACTGTGCGTGGATGTTACACTGGGTTGGAGGTGGTTAAGGTGGGTTTTTAACAAGGGTATAACGCGGGATATGTACATCGGGTTAACTGTGGTTAAACATATTGAATTTCCCCCGATATGTTTCAAACCAGAGATTAACAGAGATGCTCCTTATATCTTTTCTACATGAAAACGTAACCAGATCAGTGCCTAGTTATCTCGTATTTAGGTGTACACCGGGGTAAAGGTGGCTGGTCGGGGGTAGGGGGTAAAAACGTCACCGAGAAAAAGAAACACACTGTGATTCAAAGATCCTGAAAATCTACAAAATGTCCATCAGTTCAACAGTTCTCGTTTCAATATTTTTTTTCTATAGTAAAGTGTCAACCAACTTTTTTCTGCTGTCACCCGGATTATTACCTTGTCAGATTACTGAGATGTGGTTTAAAACCCGTAGTAAAATGGTGTCCTTAGAGAATGCATTAGCCTCCGCATATTCTGCAATGCGCAACAACGCAAAAAAATTAGTAGTCCGCTGCACAAAACCACCTGTACTTCAAACGTGGGGAAACCCGTGCAATTTAAAGAGTGCTAAAGAGTGAGAAACTGAGAAGGAGCTACACCAAAAAGGTGAAAACTACAATGATACATAAAAAACACTGCTTGAAGGCTGCAGTAAAGAACGTTTTGAGAATGGAGAAGCTTAATCCTACAAGGGGAGAAAAACCAGCAGATGAGCGTGTGCATTAACTTAGTCGTAACGATTGTTCTCTTTAGTCATAAAGGGGTCTTTGTAAAAGGGTTTGTCCAAAAAAAATGTGTTTGTAGCAAATCTAAGAATTTTGTTTTCTGAATTGTGTATTTGTTATTAAAATAGATGTGGGTTCAAAGTTTTGTTCAAAGCCAAGGTTGTAAGCACGCACAAGTAAAAAATAAAAAAAACCAAAAGAAATCTTTTCAAAAATATGATGTATTATTTCGAAATGTATGCAATTATCTTTTATGTGTTGTGTATCTATACCACCAATATGTAAAGTTATTAATCTTTTATAATCAGTGCTTAGCTATGTCCATCAATTATAATCAGTGCTTAGTCTATGTCATCAATTATAATCAGTGCTAGCTATGTCATCAGTTATATCAGTGTTTAGCTATGTCATCAGTTAATCAGGTGTTTTAGCTATGTCATACGGCTATAATCAGTGTGTAGCTATTTATCAGTTATATCAGTATTTAGCTATGTCATCAGTTATAATCATTGTTTAGCTATGTCATCATAAATCGTGTTTAGCTATGCATCAGTATAAATCAGTGTTTAGCTATTCCATCAGTTCTAATAGCGAGGGTCTAATTGATCTGCTATGTCATAGTTATAATCTGTTTAGCTTGTTATAGTTATATCAGTGTTTAGCTAGTCATTAGTTTATAATCCAGTGTTTAAATCTATGTACATTCAGTTATAATCAGTGTTTAGCTATGTCATCAGGGGAGTATTAAGATCACAATGTTAGTTATGATCAGTCGTTAGTAGTGTGCGGACTGGATGAGGTCCATCGATGTATACGGTGAGCTAACACTGGTGTACTCAGTGTCAGTTTATCAGCATTATAATCAGTGTTTAGCTTACTGATTTACTAGATTAATAATCAGTGATTTCTTTGTCATTAAATTATGATCGTGTTACTATGTCTAGTTATAATCAAGGTTTACTGTCATCATAAATCCATTTTATCGTAATGTTACTAGTCTATGCAGTCAAGTGATATATCAGTGTTTACATGTTATGATAATCAGTGCTTACTAAATGGCATTAGTTATAATCAGTGTTTTCTATGTCATCAGTTTATAACGTGTAGCATTCATTGAATCGTGCTCAAGTATCATCAGTTATACTGGTGCTTAGCTGTCATGAATACTAATTTGCATTACGTCCTACATACTGTGTAAGGATGTGTCAGATGGAGTTCCGCTGTATAAATGGCTGCATTAGATGGCCAGTGTATATCTGTCATAGTAAGGAATATTGTGCTCTAAAATGTACTACCCTTATGCACCTATGTAATGATATATTTCAGTGTACATTATTCCTACCCTATATAAAGACAGACTTATACATTATATATATGTTTTACATTAACCCTACACTTTGTCAGTCACAGTTAACTAGATATGGTTCTGCCTCCTTAACTTTAAATGTAAGAAGCTTAGAACTGGAAATTTCAAATGTGGAAACTGAAATGCATCTTCTAAATCGCAGTCAAAATTCCCGCAACTCCACAATGAATGTTTTTTCTTCTGTTGCCAATTTCGAAAGGCAGAACCCAAGTATCTGCCCCAAACCAGATGCTGGACAGTGCTGCTTTATATGAATTTTACTGTGGGTGGTTTTGCAACTCTCTGTTAACCCACATACCCAAGCTTCCCGTCGTTTGTCATTATAATGTAACGTCGCTTGGGTTTATAGAGCAGTTGAAAGCATTTTCAGTTGTACGAATTGTCTCCTGTTTATTCCAAAGCTCTGCAAGAGAGAATAAAACATTCAAAATAAAAAGTACTTTAACCGGAGGATTTTTTTTTTTCCTTTTTTGCCACGTTTTTGAATCTTTCTTGATGCTAATTTACTTTGTCTTCTGAATGCTCGTGCGCTTACAATTTGGGGTGGAGGTGATGGAAGAAGGACCTCCCGAAAACACCATAATAACAATAAATTACACATAATGACGAACTGAGGAAGTCTTGATCTTTTCGCTGGGAGGGTGATTAAAGGCAAATAAGAAGTTTGCGAGCTTGGAGTAAAAAGCCTTCATCTGATTGTGAGTTGCCAAAGCCTCGATCTTGGGTTGTGGCGGAGGGTTGTAAGAACGGGTTTTGGTCCGAAATTCCGGGAGCAGAAGAATCATTTTGCTCTCATTAGACGACTGCGTCTGTGACAGACAGCGTTAGAAACTCAAGATGGACAAAAGGTCTACTTTCATTGGTATGAGTTTATATTATGGAGATTTAAATTAAGAACAGAAGGATAGGGGGCTGATGGTTCTTTATGTAAATTACGATATTATATTAGGGATCGCTCGGGGGAGGGAGGGAAAAAAAAAGGAAGGTCCGGACAAAGGTCGCAGGTCAAGACATGGAATAGGAAAAATGCCTGTGGATGGAAGCGGGCACCACACGAGGTGCTCAATTGTTAGGGACGGTCGCCATGCCTTGGACGAACACGTGTCACGCGACACCCCGACATTGGGGTGGATGATATGATCTATACAGCCTAAATACCAGCAACCCGACACTATTCCTACGTTAACCTAGTGAAGCCCAGGGGGCAAAAGAAGGAAAGGCCCTATATCGGAAAGAGAGACACAAAAAGCGTCTTGAGGGACAAGTGGGGGCGGCAAACTGATATCCGTTTTGGACCGAGCTCAAGGGCGGCACAATTATGTCTGTGTTGATAGAAAAACCCATTTATAAGCACAAGTGCAAGACCCAGGCATAAAGGCAACTGTGGATAGGAAAGGCGCAGCGACAAGGCGCAGGGCTCGGTTACCGAACTCCACCCCCCGAAGAGCAATATTTCGATGGATCAAAGACATTTGTACGATAGTTATCGACTATAATAGGGAGAGTTTAGTAGGTTCAGTAGGAAGGGCAACTATGGTGCGAAAGAGAAAGAGCAAAACTATCGAAAACATCGAAAGACGGTTAATCGCCGATCTTTTTTTTCAGGACTGTGTTAAAAGTTTGTGCCTGGTTGTTGGTTAAACTGTAATCAATGTGTCTGTGCTACACTCGAGCCATACCAAAAAGGCGTGGCTACAAAAGGTCTTTACAATTCATTTACTGGTAGAGCGGCGGGAGGACGCAAAGAAGAACGTAAATTAGATGTCCGAAGTATGCGGCAAAAATGACCAAACGCAGGCAAACCTGCGCCACATACTAGCAGGGTCCAAGTGGGAAAGGCGAATGCCGAGGTAGAGAGGAAGTGCTTGGGGCCTAGGTAAAAATAACTAGCCTATAATTAGGGCGGGACAATATAAGAGATAGGGCATGAAACTAGTGGAGAAATAGACTATGAAAGGGGGGTACGGCAGAGGGGAGTTAAAGTAGAAGAACCAAGATGAATCAAAAAAAGTTTAAGGTCTCTGTTCCAAGGAAATGGTATGCAGTAACCAAAAGTGTACCCAACAACCGACAACAAAAATAGCATGGGTATGGGTGAATACACGGTAAGGGATGGAAAAAGACCATAAGTAACCGAATGAATGAAAAGATGTCAACGCAAGACCACCGTATCGGCCAAATACGACTTGTGGTTGGGACAACAAACAATATGGATTACATAAGAGAACCCACGGGGGTAGAGGAGATGACTTCATAGCCGTAATGATAGCACATAATGCTGGGGTGGCCGAAACACCCGAGGACCGTATCAAAGATCCAGGGACGTCTCCTGTAAAGAGACCTAAGAAAAGATAGAACCGATAGGAAAAAATGCAACAGCGATGGGATAACTGGGACTCAGGGAGAGCTATGGTAGAGACAACGCAGAGAAGTCTAGGGATGAGTAGCGGTGTATAGGAAGAGCGAGTCAACATGCAATTTATCAAAGAAGTGAGGACCAAAGGCAAGACCTTGGCCCATCTAAAGAATACAAGCAGGTGGAGGAATTGCGTGGGGGAGGAGGTACGAGGTCAGTCCGACTGGGGTAGCAAGTGTCAAGCCGGACCGTTCGGTCTCCAAGAGTAGAGCGTAACACAAACCTCTGAATGCAAGAACTGCGGGCGAGCAGAAAAGAAAAGCTGAGTATAGCGGGGAAAATCAGTAAAAAGCCGCAGATCAGACATCCCAGAGACGATAATTAAAAAATAGTGTTAGGAATGTGAACATAATGCGGTGCGGACGCTGGCTAATGAAAAAGGGGCTGTAAACAATAGATGGGTCATGAAATGCCTGGGGGGGGGAAGAAACAGCCATAGGCCTTAAACGGATAGGGAGGACAGGGTGGACGAAACGAAGGAAACAGCACGGGAGAAGGGAGAGGGGGGTCGAGAGAGAAAGGAAAGTAAGAAATAGGAATCAAATCTCTACATACACCACAATGACAATATCGCAGGCCATGGAAATTTGAAAGTGGGGGTGGATCCTCACCTAGCATGGGGTGTAACTAACCTTAAAAGAGTGTGGAGGTAGGGAGAAAAGCAAAGAGAAACTAAGTTGGACTGCATAGTTCACAGATATGTGGATAGAGAGGTGAGATTACAAGGTGGCAATGTTACAGAAGTATAGAAGGTTTAAGATGTGGTAGAGGGAGGTGTACCAGGAGCTAGAATGCTGCAATGAGCAAGAAGGAATAGGGCGTGCTAAAGGATAAAAAAGAAAAACTAAATTAACTGGGGTTCTGGGGGGGGAAAATAAAGAGTGTCATAAAAGATTTCAAATAAAAGGAAGAAAACGAAAAGCTCTATCAGATCCTAGGCTTGCGGTACGAAAAGAGGAAACCGGCGTACAAAAGCGACAGAGGGGAGGAGGGCAGGGGGAGTGTAAGAATAACTACATCATAAGGAAAAATCAGAGTGAATGACACCGTTGTGCCAAAAAATGGGAGGGAAAAAAAATGGTAATAGTGTAGATGGCAGGAGGTGGGGCGAAGCAGTGGTTCACGCAGAAACACTGCATTATTATGGGACCAGGGGGGTAAAACCGAAAGCTCTCGCATGTACAAGTGGAATACGGTAAAAGCTGAGTACAATACTAAACATGTAAGCAGCAAAACCGAAAAGGAAAAAGTGTACAGATATGCTATTCTCGGGGGGTAAAAGGCGGGCACCAAAGAAAAAGAGCAATACGAAAAAACGGGCGAGTGGAGCGGACGGGGTAAGGGGGACAATTCGAAGGAGAAGGCAAGAGAAAGGGGGGTAATGAATGTCGCGACAGGCAAGGAGGAAGAAAGGGGGGGAGAAAAGGGGGGTAACAGTTGACGGGTCTACATGCTCTGTTAAACGAGCTAGCGGGCGCAGTGTGGAGGAATTCTGACAGTAAGCAGTAATACAGGGGATAATCAATGACGTCATAGAAGACCAATGGACTACTTGTGGCGCCAGAATGGTAAATTGTCACCAGGAAAATTAGGAACAAAGTCGTAAGAATTCAGCAACGGGGGTTTTGGGCTTAGGCTCTAGTCGGCACCCGAATTGGTACATGTGATCGAACGTAAGCGTGAGTCCCGGAAATGAAGAGACCTATAAAAGACGGGGAAGAAACGAAAAAACCGAGGAATGGACAATGTGTATATCAACACTGTGCTGCTGTGGTCGCATGAAGGGGCGCGGCAAGGGAAAACCGGGAATGTCGTAGGTCGATTCATTGGAACAATAAATGACCGAGGTAGAAAAAGACTCGAGATTAAAATGGGGGGGAACCAGCAGTGTTGAAGTAACTAAGGACGGCGAGGCTGTTGTACTAGGATTCCTATTGTGTAGCAAAAGGTACGGCACCTCCACATAAACAAGATCCGTGCTATCAGGTTGAAAACTGCTCGAGAGTCCGAATTTTATATAGAAAGAACATGAGAGGGCATGACGAAGAAAATAATAAAGTGGCGGTAAGCTCAGAAGCACGGAAAAGCAGGATAGAGGGGGGGAAGGGAGGGATTCAAAAGGGCTCAGAGGAAGTACGCCAAGTGTAAGAATGGGTTAAGGACATGATAAAGCAGGGATCGGTGTGGGGTGAGTACTTAAAAAATAAAAGGCAGGAAAGTTGATAATATATATAAAAAATGTATAAATTGGTGAAACCCAGACACAAAGACAAACAAAAATATAGTAGACTGGAAAATAAAGGTTTATGGAAATCATATTTCAGATCTAACATTAGTGAAGGCAAAAGCTGAAGGGCAGAGACGATCCCCACGAAACCCATAGTGGCGGAACTTAAGTAAGGTAGGGGAATAGGAACTTATTATAAGCCAAGACATGTGCCACCAAGGTCGCCGCCATGGGTTTGAAAACACATACACAAAAGGTGAGGATCTGGGATGATCAAAGCATAAAGAGCTGAGCACTGGCCAGATGAAAATGGGGAAGGTGGCACCATATGGCGAAAACCTTTAAACTACCATAGAGGCCGGTCAGGGAAGCCAGAGTTATAAAATAGGTCGAGCAACCGACATAAGTAGTCTGAGAAATGGCCCTCGAGGGTGAAACAGGAAGGGATGTCGATCAAACAAGAGCGGTGTATTTGTTGTAGATGGTGAGTATTTGTTAGGTAAAATGAGCAGCGCACAAGAGGCTTCTGGGAAGGCCAGGCTGGCCTGAGCGCGATGAACCTCGGGAGGGGGGGGCGATAAGTGTTCAAAAAAGTAAAAAATCCTCAAGTCTCTGTACAACCAAATGGGGCGTGATGTAGAGATCCCAGACCACCAAATTCTGAGAAAAATACAGAAGGCGTAATAGTGGGAGAAACATAATGGGATAGAGCTGCCGTATATAAAACTGTTAAAACAAGGTGAAAGTTAACATGCCAAAGGGGGACCTTATAAAATTCAAAGATGAATGAAAACAAATAAAAAAACTAGAAAGTGGGGAGAGTAGGCAGAAAGAGCAAGAAGCTGATTGAAATCAAAAAAAATGACCGGGAGCAACGAATCAACACAAACAGGGGAAAACGCGTGAGACGCACCTGTGCGAAAAAAGACCGTAGTATGAGGCCAAGCACTCGCGAAGGGCTATATGGGGCTATAACCGTAATACAGCTACACAATAAAAAAAAAAGCCGATGATCCTGAGTATAAGAAAAGCAATACAGCATATGTGTGTGTAATTTAGGGCTTTATTAGTATTAGTCCGTGTTGGTAGCGTGGTGTTTTGGAGTACAAGATCTAAACTGTTAGTTATCAATACAAAGATGGGTGTTAGAAATAGGACATTTCCATACTAAAAGGGGGGGGGGGGGTTGGGGAGGGCGGGATACATACCCCGGGAGAGGGAGCTTGGGGGGTAAAAGGAAGACCACTTCATACGGGGCGCGAGGTGAGGATATGGATGTGAGTCATAATGAACAAGGTATGCTTATAGTTTTACGTGGGTATAACGGGGATATTACATCAGGTTAATGTGGGTTTTACGTGGGTATAACGGGGATATTACATCAGGTTAATGTGGGTTTAACGCGGGATATTACATCAGGTTAATGTGGGTTTTACGTGGGTATAACGGGGATATTACATCAGGTTAATGTGGGTTTTACGTGGGTATAACGGGGATATTACATCAGGTTAATGTGGGTACACAGTATGGTGTAGTTATAAAGTAATACATGGCAGGACACAGTATGGGTGTAGTATACAGTATGCCATACAGGAACACGGTATGGTTTGGATGTTATAAGTAATGCATGCGGAAACGGTATGATGGTTGGAGTATTACATGTATACATTGCAGGACACGGTTTATGGTTGTTAGTATACGTAATACATTGCAGGAACCACAGTATGGTTGTAGTATACATGTAATACAGTGCAGACACAGTAGGTTGTAGTATACTGTAAACAGTGCCGGACACGGGATTGGTGTATATCCATGTACATACATTGCAGGACACAGTTGGTTGTAGTATCATGTAATGCACTTTGCAGGACACAGTATGGTTGTAGAGGTCTACTGTAACTGAGCAGAGAGAGAGAAGAGAGACCCGAGAGACCACAGTATGGTTGTAGTATAATGTAATTACATTGCCAGGACACAGTATGGTTGTAGTAGACATGGAATACATTGCGGGACACGGATGGTTTGTAGTATACATGAATACATTGCAGGACACAGTATGGTTGTAGTATTACTGTAATACATTGAGGACACAGTAGGGTTGTAGTAACATGTAATACATGGCAAGGACCACAGTATTATGGTTGTAGTATACATGTAATACATTGCAGGACACGTATGGTTTGTCGGATACATGTATAATACATTGCAGGACACAGTTATGGTTTGTAGTATACATGGAAAACATTGCAGGTGCACGGTATGGGTGTAGTTACATGTAATACATGCGGACACCAGTATGGTTGTAGTATACAGTAATACATTGCAGGGACACAGTATGGTTGTAGTATACATGTAATACATTGCAGGACCAGTATGGTTTGTAGTGGTAGTTACATGTAAATACATTGCAGGACCACAGTAGGTTGTAGTATACTGGAATCACCTGCAGGGACAAGGTATGGTTGTTATACAGGAATACATTTGCAGGACACAGTATGGTTTAGTATACATGTAATACCATTGCAGACACAGTATGGTTGTAGCGTAGTTATACAGGTAATGCATACAGGACCACGGTATGGTTTGTAGTATACATGTAATGCATTGCAGGACACGGTATGTGTAGTATACAATTTGTAAGCATGCAGGACACAGCTATGGTTGTTTTGTTAGGATACATGTAATACATTGCAGGACCACAGTATGGGTTGTAGTATACATGTAATACATTGCTAGGACCCCAGTTTGTTGTAGTATACATGTTAATACATTGCAGGACACAGTATGGTTGTAATATACACGAATGCATGCTGGACATGAGTATGTTTGTAGTATACACGTTAATGCATGCTGGACATGATATGGTTGTAATATACACGTAATCATTGCTGGAACACGGTTATGGTTGTAGTATACACGTTAATGCATTGACGGACACGGTATGGTTGTGTAATATACACGGAAGAATTGCTGGACCCGGTATGGTTTGTGTATACACGTAATGCATTGCAGGACATGATATGGTTGTAGTATACACGTAATGCATTGAAGGACACGGTATGGTTGTAGTATACACGTAATGAATTGCTGGACACGGTATGGTTGTAGTATACACATAATGCATTGCAGGACATGATATGGTTGTAGTATACACTTAATGCATTTGCTGGAACATGATATGGTGAATCTACACGTTAATGCATTGCTGGACACGGTTGTATGGTGTAGTATCACGTAATGCATTGAAGGACACGGGATGGTTTGTATTGTGAATATACATGTAATGCATTGCATGATGACACGGTATGATTGTAGATACCGTAAATGGTTTGCAGGACACGGTACGTCGTTGTAATATACACGTAATGCATGCAGGACACGGTCTATTGGTGTAGTATACCCGTTAATGCTTGCAGGAACATGGTATGGTTGTAGTATACACAAAGCACTGCCGTACACGGTATGGTTGTTCTAAACACGTAATGCATTGCAGACCGGTATGGTCTGTTGTAATATACACGTAATGCATTGCAGGACACGGTGTGGTTTTAGGATACACGCAATGCATTTGCAGGACACGGTGGCATGGTTGTAATATACACGTAATGCATGTAGGACACGGTATGGTTGTAAAGATACAGTAAGATTGCATGAGACACGGTATGATTGTAGTATACAGTAATGCGTTTGCAGGACACGCTACGGTTGTAATATAACGTAATACATGCCAGGACCACGGTTATATGGTTTGTAGTATACAATGTAATACATTGCAGGCCACGGTATGGTTGAGTATACCATGTAATGCATTGCAGGACACAGTATGGTTGAGTATTACAGTAAGGCATGAAGGACACAGTTGGTTGTAGGATTTACATGTAATGATGGCAGGACACAGTATGGTTGTAGTATACATGTAATACCATGGCAGGGACCACGGTATGGGTGTGTAGTATACATGTAATACATTTGCAAGACACCGTATGGTTGTAGTATACAGGTAATGGCATTGCAGGGGACACAGTTATGGTTGTAGTATACATGTAATAACATTGCAGGACACAGTATGGTTGTAGTATACTATGTAATACATTGCAGGACACCAGTATGGTGGTATATACATGTAATACATGCAGGACACGGTATGTTGTAGATACATGTAATACATTTGCAGGGACACAGTATGGTTGTAGTATTACATGTAAACATTGCAGGACACAGTATGGTTTTTTTTGTAGTATACATGTAATAAATTGAAGGGACACAGTATGGTTGTTAGTTACATGTAATTACATTGCAGGCCACAGTATGGTGTAGTAGACATGTAATACAGTGCAGCGACAGTATGGTTGTAGTATACATGTATAATACATTGGCAGGGAACGGTATGGTTTGTAGTATACATGTAATACATTGCAGGACACAGTATGGTTGTAGTATACCGGTAATACAGTGCAGGACACAGTTTGGGTTGTAGTATTTTTTTCTTTTTTACATCGTAAACATTGAAGGACACAGTATGGTTGTAGTATACATGTAATACATTGCAGGACACAGTATGGTTGTAGTATACATGTAATGCACTGCAGGACACGGTGTATTATGGTTGTAGTATACATGTAATACATTGCAGGGGACAACAGTATGGTTGTAGTATACATGTAATACATTGCGTACACAGTATGGTTTGTAGTTATACATGTAAGGCATTACAGGACACGTTATTATGGTTTGTAGCTTATAACATGTAATGCATTGCAGGACACGGGAGGTTGCGTAACAGTAAACATTGCAGGACACGGTATGGTTGTAGCTATACAATGTAATACCTTGCCAGGACACAGTATGGTTGTAGTATACATGTAATACTGGCAGGGACCACAGTATGGTTGTAGTAAATGTAATTACATTGCAGGAACAGTATGTTGTAGTATAATGTTAATACATGCAGGACACAGTAGGTTGTAGTTTGACATGTTAATACATTGCAGGGACACAGTATGGTTTGTAGTATACAGTAATACATTGCAGGACCACGGTTATGGTTGTAGTTACAGGAACACATGGCAGGGACACAGTATGGGTTGTAGTATACATGAATACAGTGGCAGGACACGGATGATTGTAGTATACATGTAATACATTGCAGGACACAGTATGGGTTGTAGTATCATGTAATGCATTGCAGGACACAGTAGGTTTGTAGATACATGTAATAAATTGCAGGACACAGTATGTTGTAGTTGTAAATGTAATAAATTATGCAGACACGGTTAGGGTTGTAGTTATCATGTAATACATTGCAGGACACCGTTATGGTTTGTAGTATACAGGGTATGCATTGCAGGGACACAGTATGGGTGTAGTATACATGTAATACATTGCAGGGACACAGATGGTTGTAGTATACATGTATACATTGCCGGACACAGTATGGTTTGTAGTATACATGTTAAGGCATGCAGGGACCCGGTATGTGAGTATACATGTAATAGATTGCAGGACACGGTATGGTGTAGTTACATGTAAGACATTGCCATGACACGGTATGGTTGTAGATACATGTAATACATTGCAGGGACACAGTATGGTCTGTAGTATACATGTAATACATTGCAGGAACACAGTATGGTAATGTAGATACATGTAATACATTGCAGGAACACCAGTATGGTTGGAGTATACATTGTAATAAATTGCAGGACACAGTATGGTTGTAGATAAATGTAATACATGGCAGGACAACAGTATGGTTGTAGTATACCTGTAATACAATTTGCAGGACACGGTTTTATGGTTTGTAGTATAAATGAATACATTGCAGGACAAAGTATGGTTTGTAGTATTACATGTACTACATTGCAGGACACAGATATGGTGTGTATACATGTAATACATTGCAGGACACAGGTATGGTTGTAGTATACATGTTGTCATACCTTGCAGGACACGGATGGTTGTGTAACATGTAATACATGCAGGACACGGTTTGGTTGTAGTATACATGTAATACATGGCCAAGGACACGGTATGGTTGTAGTTATAATGTAAGACCATTTGCGGACACGGGATTATGTTGTTAGTTACATGTAATACATTGCAGGAACACGTATGGTGTAGTTACATGTAACATACATTGGGCAGGACACGGTAGGGTTTGTTGTAGTCATACATGTAATTCATTGGCAGGACACGTATGGTGTAGTTACATGTCAAGAACATGCAGGACACGGTTTATGGTTGTATTATACATGTAATACATTTGGCGGACACAGTCTTGGTTGTATATACATGTAATGCATTGCAGGCACAGATCTAATGTATGGGAGTTCTAACTTAAAGGGCAAGGTTCCACCCTAAAACAAAAAACTGGTGAAATGTCAGTTATCTGCCCAAACCCAAACTGATATTTGTACCAGTTTTATTACCATGGGTTTGTAACCAGATATTTAATGATAAATTCTATTTTGTGCTGGTGGTAAAGGTATCGGTCTTCCTTCCTCTGCTCTAAAAGTTTTTTCTATTGCAGAGAAGACAGCAGGTGAAAACAGCATCACTCATTGGTTTGTGATGGTCAGCATGTCACAGCCTTGACTGGAATGCATTGAGGGAGGAGCCAGTTTAGCTCTGGTCCATTGTCAGTTACCTGCCCCCCAACCCCAGCTTATTATTACCGCACATGTTACTTGCATTTATTACTAACCAGATTTTAAGGATATTCTGCGCTAATTGTGGACGCAGTAGCAGTAGGGCTGACCTAACAGTAAATATAATACCGTAAGAAAAATAGAGTCCTCTGCATCGTCTAAGTGTGGGTGCTCAACTCCTCCAAATATATCCAACCCTCAATGGATATTCGATCCAGAAGCAAAAATTGCAAGGGTGGCACTCAAACTATAATTTATTCAATATAGACCAAACATCTCACAACGTTTCGGGGGTACGTGTCCCCCTCCTCACCTGAGGAAGGGGCACGTACCCCCGAAACGTTGTGAGATGTTATGGCTAATTGAATAAAATTATAAAAATCTTAACAAGAATCTTGCTGTGCGCTGGGGTATGGGTAGGGGAAGGGTTAAACAAGAAGTAAAAAAATAAAAAAATAATAGTTGAGATCAAGATCTCTGTAAACAACCAGTTAAAATGACACTTCCATATATTAAAATTTAAACTTCAAACCACTCACTTGTGTCTATCCACCTAGGGGGTATGGGCTTTATTCTGTCTGGTTGTGATGCTTGCTTGCTGTATAGTTCCCAAAAACTCGCACACAGGCAATAAGGTTGCCAACAAACTTTATTATAGCAATTAAAACAATAAAAAGCACTAAAGCAAACCTTGCAAAAAACGTCCATTAGCAGTTTTTGAAGTTGCACTCTCTGCTATGTGTGGTCCCTTACGTCGTGGCTTACAGCTTAGCTGTAAGTGATTAAACAAGCATCAGAACACCGCACAGAGTGAAGTGCATTCCCCCTAGTGTTGTGATAGACACAAGTGAGTGGGTGTGTTGAAGTTTAATGTTAATATTGGAGTTGCATTTTAACGCGTTTTTACCAGAGATCTTTATCTTAACCTATTTACTTTTTATTTTTACTTCTGTTGTTAACCCGAAATACCCCCAAGCGCAAGCAAGATACTTTTAAAGACTTTCTAAAACAAATCAGTGGACAACTTGCAGGAGCCACCCTACTAAGGAGACATATCCCACCACACATTGCGCGGAAGTAACCCAATCTACTATTATTTCTGAATAAAATTATAGTTTGGAGTGCCACCCGTGCCAATTTTTGATTCCTGACCTAACAGTAGCTGGTGAACTGGAGGGCAGTCAACTGTCAGCATTTACCAGACATTGTCAAGACAGCCTCCCTAGTTAACCAACCACTGTTAGCTGAGATAACCCATTAGGGGAGAGCACGCAGCGGATCAGGAGGATTGTTCTCAATGTGTGAATATTACAGTTTTAATGTTTTTTTGGGGTGTGCGCTTCCAATATATTAAAATTTCATTTTAGGGGTGGACATGCCCTTTAAAGCTTAATCATTTCATTGTAAAAGATGGAGAACCAGAAGGCAGATTATCGGTAGAGAAGAATGAGAATTCCAGCAGTTTAGCACAATATGCTAAAGGAGAACTATAATGAATTTGATGTTTTTTCAAAAACAGTTAAAATAAAAAGTACCTGGGGCTGGGAGGTAGGATTGGTACTTTCTATCATCCCAAAACATTGTATGAGGAGTGGCAGCACCAAAAGAAAACGCTTTCTGCCAGCTTCCTGAGTGCCCTTCAGCACTATCTTTAATACAGGGCAGTAACCTGGCAGATGAAAACTGTATTATCTTTTGTAAAACTTTAACAAAACAATATTGGAAGGTAGGTATGATCAATCT
Organism: Hymenochirus boettgeri; assembly: GCA_019447015.1. Classification (NCBI taxonomy): domain Eukaryota; kingdom Metazoa; phylum Chordata; class Amphibia; order Anura; family Pipidae; genus Hymenochirus; species Hymenochirus boettgeri. Next base: position 93,726 of record JAACNH010000607.1, on the reverse strand, counting down.
TACCTCCCTTCTCCAAGTACTTTTCATTTTAAAAAGTAAATTTTTCCAGTATAGTTGTCTATTAAATTTCTGAAAATCCGATTTGAACCCAATTGTAACAAAGTTTGCCATGCAATTTCGGGCATTCCGGTGGCAGGAGCCGAAGCTGTCATGCCTGGTTTTCAAACGACAATGTTACACACACACAGTGTGTCGATTATAATCCCAAATTATCGACGAACCAACCAAATACAGGTTTTAGGTACCGGGGCAGGGGTCCTAGTTGTCTGTGGAGCAGTCTACTTGTATTTATTAAGTACTTTATGGATATCCCAGGTGGTTTAAAAATAATGAATAATAAAGAAGTGTTAATTATTAAGTTGGTGGCTGTGAGTTGATTAGGATATGTAGACCCATTAAAAACAACTAGCATCTATTCTATGGAAATGGTGTAATCAATCATTCTTTGTCACAAGCTGCTAAACAGCTGAAATAAACTTTGTAGACTAGACGTCAAAATCTAGGCAGCAACTCTGCGCTCTCAGGGTCTGGGGAACTTACAGCATTTCTCAAATCTTTACCGTAAGAACATCATTTATTTGACAAGCAATCTGTTTGCGAAATGGTTTGTTTACATGTGTTGGCTGATAACAGAACGGAGCTAACCCGCAATTAAAATACAGAAAAGGTCTAAGCGATGATAAGTTACAATACGTTGAAAGAATATCTTAAAGAAATATGTTAAGGATAAAATCCCCATTTAATTAACGTTCTGTTCTGATAATTCCTTCAAATTAACTGGAACAAAACTGAATGTTTAATGAGTTTGTTTGCGGTGGTTAAAAATGTTCATTTTCTTAAACAACTGATTTGAAACTTTATGTGGTTGAGTTAAAGGGGATTTATGCTTAAAGGGACATTCCATCCCCTACACAAAATGTTACTGTAAATAAAAAGGACCCCCCAAATTTTGCGATATTTGTGAATTTTATTTTCCGTTACTGTCTCTGGTCCTGAATGTTGCTGCTCGCTCTTTACAAGCTTTGCGCAGCGCAGAGGACAGTGGCTTGGGAGCCATGAGTGGTGACATCATGACGTGTGACAGGACCAATACCCTGAGAGGATGAACAAGGAGCCAGCAGTCATGGTTCAAACTCGTAATACAATTTATACTTCAACTCTAATATAAACAAAGAACTACGTTAAGGCATCAGTCCATGTTTGACACTTCAAAGATATTGAGAGATTAGTTATTCTATAACAGATTGAAAAGGTAATCTTAAGGTGGGCATACCAGCAAATATTCTGTCCATCAGATTTGTGATTGTACAAAAAGATCTATATCTCGATTGGAAAAGAGAATCGGATTGAAATGATCCCACCTTGCAACCGAGATCTTCCAGTAGATTCAGCTTGAAAACTATAGAAGATCCTGTGCTGGTAGATGGGGTCGATGGACATTTTCCATCTTGACCGATCAGGTTTTTTTTTCGAAGACTGATCGATATCGCTGATTGTTTCTAACATACGAACCCTAAAAGGCTTCGTTAATCCAATAAATGTCGATCGGGAATATCAACTTCGTGATGGCCTACCTTTACTGGAAATGGCTGTGGCGCTGGGAAATGGTTGGAATGGTCTACGGGAACATGCCTTGTAGCCTAGCAACCCAAAACGCGTTGTTTTAAAAACTTCTTTCCCCATTTTCAGGCAATGGTCGGGGTTTCCACATGCTACATTCAAGGGTTATCAAAAATCAAACATTATATTCAAGGGTTACTGAAATCAAGGCGAAAGTCGGGGTTACTAATCAGATCCAATTAGAAAATGGTTTGGCATAGTTTTCAAAGTTGTCCAAAACTCATAAATTTGGCCCCAAACGGGTTTCGGGTCCTTCATAAGTCCTCCAATCATCATGATGTTGTTGTGGAATCCATAAAAATCTCAAAGAGAGAAAACAAGTATGGGATCTGACTGTTAAGTTGGCCCCCCCCCCAAGCAAACCTGGAACCTTTTACAATTAAAGACTTAATTTGGCACAAATTTGAGTGTCCTAGTGTTTAGCAGCAGCCAATCAGATGTTAGCTTTTTATTTTCTTACGGCAGTTCGATACACATCTAATTGGTGCTGCAGGTTTATAGCACATCAAACTTTTATCGGGCCACATCATTTCTCACTCTAGCTCCCATAGCCAAAGGTCAGATTGTCTTCTTATCAGTATGATTTAGTTATTTTATTGTGAAACATTCCACATACCATACACATATTACTGGACAAGATCAACTACTACTGTACATTGCCATTTTGTCATTTGAGGTCCACCAGAGCTTGATGTTTCATCCACTAGCTCTATAGTGAAGGAAGTTTGGGGTGTGATATCCCTAGACACATCAGTGTAATTGCCACCCCCGCCTCTGGGTGCCAAATGGTAAGAGGGCCCGCCACAACCTCCGCGACCAGCTGTTTTTGAATAGTTATGCACCTGCCTAGACAGATTGACTTGATGCAGATTGTAGAGACTGTGAATCCAAAACTGTGACGATTTAATACTTGGGATCAGTGGTCAAAAGATGATAGGGTGACTTTCCATCTGATCTGTGAAAGAGAACACCTCCCCTTCACATTAAAGGGCATGTCCACTCAGAGGTTGCTACCTCCTCCCTATACTCAACGAGCTTTTAGGAACTTAAGCATGTGCAGAGGAGGCAGCAGGAAAAAGAGCAGTCAATCATTGGTTGTGATATCAACAATCACAGCCTTGATTGACTGCATGGAGGGAGGAGCCAGCTACTCTGCCAGAATGAGGACAATAATTATCAATTAATATTTGGTTAGTAATACATATCCGTCTGAATATATTGGGTGGAATCGGGGCGTAATAATAAGTGCACAAGTTTTATGCCTCTTTTCCAGCCATCTGTCCAACCATGATAAATCATGCCATAACAACACTGCTATCATTGGTCCAATGCATCTCTTTTTACCCCACCATCTGTAGGGGACAGCCTTATTAGGGGTAGGGCAAACAAGCCACATATTAGTGCAAATAGTCTAGAAGGGATTACACTACACTGCACTAGAGATGGACTAGAACTCGCACTTGAACCAGAGTTTGTGCCAAACTATTTGAGTTCGAACGGACTCGGACTCCTCAAACTATCCCGGACCCCGATTTTTGATATTTTCAGGACATTTGATAATTATCGAATGTTTGATTGTTTGAGGAAATCAAATATGTGAGTAAAATGTCTATTAAACCTATACACGGGCATCGAATCCGCGAGTAAAATGTCTATTAAAACCTAAGTACGCGTAGAGTGATCCGCGGAGTAAAAATGTTATTACCGACGCGAGTAAATATCGAATATCGATCACGAGTCAAAAGTCCATTCATACACTAGACCCGCGAGTAATATCGAATATGCGCATCCACGAGTAAAGTGTCCTTATACCTAGACGCGAGTAAATATCGAAATATCGAATCCACGAGTAAATGTCCCATCTATACCTAGAACGCGAGTAAATATCCGAATGGGATAATCCGCGAGTAAAATGTCCATTATACCTGAGACGACGAGTATGTACCTCCGCAAGTAAATGTCTATTCTACCTAGAAGTGGAGCATCGAATCCGCAAGTAAACAGTCCATAACCTATACACGCGAGTACGAATCCGCGAGTAAAATGTCTATACTCAGTGCGCATCGAATCTGGCAAGTAAATGTCTTTAATACCTATACATGAGCACCGATATCCGCGAGGTAAAACGCTAATTAGTACCATATCACGTGAGCACGAATCAGTGATAAAATTGTCCATTTACCTATAGTGAGCACCGAATCCGCAAGTAAATGTCCATTATACATACTGAGCAACCGAATCCGTGAGTAAAATGTCCATTATACCTATGACAATACGAGCATCGAATCCACGAGTAAATGCCATATACCTAGACGCGAGCTATCGAATCAGCGAGTAAATGTCCTATTATACCTTATACGCGAGCATTGATCGCAGAGTAAAATGCTCCACTATACCTATAGAGAGCATAGAATCACGAGTAAAATGTCCATTATACTAGATGCGAGCATAGAACGCGAGTAAAATGTCTATTATACCTAGTTGAGCATCGAATCGCGAGTAAAATGTCCCATTATAACTATACGAGCACTCGAATCCGCGAGTAAAATGTCCATATTATCTAGACGCGAGCTACGAATCTGCGAGTAAAAGTCGTCTATTATATCTATACGCGAGCACGAATCCGCAAGTAAAAATGTCATTATACCTATAAGTGGAGCCACGAATATGCGAGGTTAAAATGTCCATTATACCTATACGCGAGCGAATCGCTGAGTAAAATGTTCATTATACCTATACGCGAGCATCGAATCGTGAGTAAAAATATCATTACCTAGACGCGCGCTCGAATCCATGAGTAAAATGCCTATTCTACCTATGCGCGAGCATCGAATCCGCCGAGTAAAATGTCCATTATACCAGACGCGAGTACATATCGAATATCGATCCACGAGTAAAATGTGTCCATTATACCTAGACCGAGTAAATATCGAATTGGAATCCGCGAGTAAATGTCCATTATACCTAACGCGAGTATCAGTATACGCAAGTAAAAATGTCTATTATACCTAGAAAGTGGCATCGAATCCGCAAGTAAAATGTCCATTATACCTAGACGCGAGTATCGATCCGCGAGTAAAAGTCTATTATACCTAGTGAGCATCGAATCTGCAAGATAATGTCTATGATACCTATACAGAGCCACCGATCCGCGAGTTAAAAAGTCCTTATTAACCTATACGTGAGCACCAAATCCGGAGTTAAATGTCCCATTATACCTATACGTGAGCACGATACCAAGTAAAATGTCCATATACACATATACGTGAGCACCGAATCCGTGAGTAAATGTCCATTATACTATACACGAGCACGAATCCACGAGTAAAAAAAGTCTCATTATACCTAGAATCGAGCATCGAATCCGCAAGTAAAATTGTTATTATACTATACGTCGAGCATGAATCCGCGAGTAAAAGTCCATTATACCTATACGGAGCATCGAATCCACGGTAAAGTCCATTACCTGATGGAGAATCGAGATCCGAAGTAAAATGTCTACTATATACCTATACGTGAGCATCGAATCCGCGAGGTAAAATGTCTATATACCTATAAGCGAGCATCGAATCCGCGAGTAAAATGTCCATTATACCTAGACGCGAGCATCGAATCGCGAGTAAATGTCATGAAATTACTACATATGAATTAGAAAAAAATATAAAATCATATACGCGAGCATCGAATCCGCAAGTTAAAATGTCATTATACCTTACGTGAGCACGAATCTGCGAGTAAAATGTCCATTATACCATACGCGGACGACGAATCCGTGAGTAAAAACTGTCATATAACTATACGCGAGCATCGAATCCGTGAGTAAAAGATCCATTATACCTAGACTACGAGCATCGAATCCGTGAGTAAAATGTCTATTATACCTATGCGCGAGCATCGATCCGCGAGAAAATGTCTATTATACTAGACGCGAGAATAGAATCGAATCACGAGAAATGTCATTATACATAGAACGGAATATCGAATGAATCCGCGAGTAAAATGGCCATTATACCTAGACGCGAGAGTATCGAATCCGCAGTAAAATTTTATACCTAGAAGTGAGCATCGAATCCGCGAGTAAAATGTCCATTATACCTAGACGCGAGTATCGATCCGCGAGTAAATGTGATTATACCTAGTGAGCATCGAATCTGCAAGTAAAATGTCTATTATACCTAACGTGAGCACGAATCCGTGAGTAAAATGTCCATTATACTAGACCGGAGTATCGAATCGCGAGTAAAAATGTCTATTTAACCTAGTGAGCACCGAATCCGCGAGTGTAAAACGTCTATTATACCTATACGTGAGCACCAAATCCGTGAGTAAAATGTCCATTATACCTATACGTGAGCACCGAATCCGCAAGTAAAATGTCCATTATACCTATAGTGAGCACCGAATCCGTGAGTAAAATGTCCATTATACCTATACACGAGCATCGAATCCACGAGTAAAATGTCCATTTACTCTAGACGCGAGCATCGAATCCGCGAGTAAAAGTCTATTATACCTATACGCGAGCATGAATCCGCGAGTAGTAAAATGTCCATTATACCTATACGCGAGCATCGAATCCACGAGTAAAATGTCCATTATACCTGATGCGAGCATCGAATCCGCGCGTAAAAGGTCTATTATCCTATACGGAGCATCGAATCCGCGAGTAAATGTCCATTATACTATACGCGAGCATCGAATCCGCAAGTAAAATGTCCATATACCTAGACGCGAGCATCGAATCTGCGAGTAAAATGTCATTATCTATACGCGAGCATCGAATCCGCAAGTAAAAATGTCCATTATACCTATTGAGACCGAATCTGCGAGTAAAATGTTCCATTATACTATACGGAGCATCGAATCCGTGAGTAAAATGTCCATTATACGACTACGGAGCATCGAATCCATGAGTAAAATATCCATTTATACCTAGACGCGAGTATCGAATCCGTGAGTAAAAAGGTCTATTATAACTATGCGCGAGCATCGAATCCGCAAGTAAAATGTCCAGTATACCTATATGCGAGCATCGAATCCGCGGTAAATGTCCATTATACCTATTTGAGAGGATCGAATCCACGAGTAAAATGTCTATTAAACCTATACGTGAGCATAGAATCCGCGAGTAAAATGTCCATATACCTAGTACGGAGCATCGAATCCCGAGAAAATGTCTATTATACCTATACGAGAGCACGAATCGCGAGTAAAATGTCCATTATACCTATACGAGAGCACGAATCCACGGTAAAATGTCCATTATACCTATACGAGAGCATCGAATCCGCAAGTAAAATGTCATTATACTATACGGAGCATCGAATCCGCGAGTAAAAGTCCATTATACCTATACGTGAGCATCGAATCGCAAGTAAATGTCTATTATCCTAGACGCGGCATCGAATCCGGAGTAAAAGTGTCATTATACCTATACGGAGCATGAATCGCGGAGTAAAATGTCCATTATACCTATACGCGAGCATCGAATCCGCGAGTAAAATGTCCATTATACCCAGACAGAGCATCGAATCGCGAGTAAAATGTATTATACCTATACCGCGAGCATCGAAATCCGCGAGTAAAATGTCCATTATACCTATACGCGAGCATCGAACCGAGAGTAAAATGTTCCAATACCTATACGTGAGCACGAATCTGCGGTAAAATGTCATTATACCTAGACCGAGCATCGAATCGGAGTAAAATGTCCATTATACCTAACGCGAGCATCGAATCCGAGTAAAATTATATTATACCTAGACGGAGCATCGAATCCGAGTAAAATGTCCATATACCTATGCGAGAGCATCGAATCCGCAAGTAAAATGTCCATTATACCTAGATGCGAGCATCGAATCGCGAGTAAAATGTCCTATTATATATAGAGCATCGATCATCCGCAAGTAAAATGTCTCATTATACCTATACGTGAGCATCGAATCGCGAGTAAAATGTCCATTATACCTATACGGAGCATCGAATCACTGAGTAAAATTGCCATTATACCTATACGGAGCATCGAATCCATGAGTAAAATGATCCATTATACCTAACGGAGCATCGAATCCACGTGAGTAAAACGTCTATTAACCTGATGAGCGAGCATCGAATCCGCAAGTAAAATGTCCATTATACCTATACGGAGCATCGAATCCGCAGAGTAAAAATGTCCATTATCTATTTGAGCATCGAATCCCGAGTAAAATGCGTATTATACCTATACGTGAGCATCGAATCCGCGAGTAAAATGTCCATTATACCTATACGAGAGCATCGAATCCACGAGTAAAATGTCTATTATACCTATACGAGAGCATCGAATCTGCGAGTAAAATGTCCATTATACCTATACGAGAGCATCGAATCCACGAGTAAAATGTCCATTATACCTATACGAGAGCATCGAATCCACAAGTAAAATGTCCATTATACCTATACGAGAGCATCGAATCCGCGAGTAAAATGTCCATTATACCTATACGTGAGCATCGAATCCGCAAGTAAAATGTCTATTATCCCTAGACGCGAGCATCGAATCCGCGAGTAAAGTGTCCATTATACCTATACGTGAGCATCGAATCCGCGAGTAAAATGTCCATTATACCTATGCGCGAGCATCGAATCCGCGAGTAAAATGTCTATTATACCTAGACATGAGCATCGAATCTGCAAGTAAAATGTCCATTATACCTAACGCGAGCATCAAATCCGCGAGTAAAATGTCCATTATACCTATACGCGAGCATCAAATCCGTGAGTAAAATGTCCATTATACCTATACGCGAGCATTGAATCTGCGAGTAAAATGTCTATTATACCTAGACACGAGCATCGAATCCGCGAGTAAAATGTCCATTATACCTATACGCGAGCATCAAATCCGCAAGTAAAATGTCCATTATACCTATACGCGAGCATCGAATCCGCAAGTAAAATGTCCATTATACCTAGACACGAGCATAGAATCCACGAGTAAAATGTCCATTATACCTAGACGCGAGCGTTGAATCTGCGAGTCGTTCATGGGATAATTATGAATGTTCGAACGTGAGAGCTGGAAAGTAGCGCGCGTAGAGTAAAATCGATTTTTAAAAGTCCTGGATATTGGAAAATGTTCCCAGACCATTTTCCAGGTCCCACAGCCATATACATTAAGTACCATTGATATTTTAATTGTATTTCATTAGAATTTTCAAATTATTTCACTCCATTGACTTTAATGGGTCCGTTTTCAAACTTACGAACATTCCATATAGGTCGAAAGTGCGATCTCCACATGCACACAGCACACTATTTAGGTATCTAGAGGAATGCTGATGTGTATGTTTAACTGCTCTTGTGTGCTACCAGTTTCATAACTCCCATCATTAGGGACTTGGGGGGGAGAGGGCCTAGTGAAGCCCCAGTCCTGCCCTAGACCACCCAAATCTGCCCCTAGACCACCCATGGTGTTGATAATCAACATCTCTCCAGTGACATGTAAGTGACATAAAACGTCATCTTTAAGCAATGAATACATCCTTCATGGTTAAGTTTGATCTACAGCTCCCCTCATTCCTTCCTGGAGAAATTCATACAAGTCATTAACCCCCCCCCCCCCCCCCCATTGGGTGAGCTGCAGCTCCCAGCACCCTCTGGGTTAATCTAGTCATTGAAACTATGAATTTAACGTTTTCATAGGGTTGACAGATTGGAAACTGACCAGGACTCAAGGCATATGTTGAGATCTATTATACTCACTGATAATATGTGGGGGTTGACATTTCTTTTTATAAGAGTTTTTTTTTAAAGGTTTGTACAAAGGTCTTTTGGAAGGATTAGTTATCTGATTCCTGGCAAAGCTGCATAGAAACCATTGCGAAATGATTAGGATTGTAAAGCTCTCCGTGCCTATACATGCTATGCTGTCTTTGTTTGCAAAAGAAAGATGGCGGCCCCAGTTAGTGACGGCCCAGTTCGCGGATCCGAACCCGATCTGCGGTGGATTTACCTCGTTTGCGAACGGCGGATATCGCGGATTTTCCGGTTTTCCGCCTTCCGAAATTTTCCGAACGCGTTTTAAAAAAATACGGGAAATACGAGAAATCCTCGTAAATTCAAAATTTTGCGGATTTTTCACATTTTTGGACGGCGCAATCTACAATTTTGTGTCCGTATTTTCGAAGAATCCTCGTATTTCTCTTATTTCGAAGAATCCTCGTATTTTCGAGAACGGATTTTCTTCGCGTATCCTCGAGCGGAGCGGATTTTGCGAAGTTCGGACATCTCTACCCCTAGTCGGAAACTTCAGACACTTTCACATGGATATAACTTCACTGTTAAACAATTGCTGCATATGTAGGTAAGTACATGAAACTATCAGGGAGATTCAATAAAAGTTCTTATCGTTAAAAATGGTGCTAATTTTGTCCCAACCAAAAGCTTAAATAACATTGATTGGTTGGGGCAAAATTAGACCATTTTTTGAGCTTTTAAATCTCCCTGACAAAGTTATAGAGCACTACTCACCTAAAGCTGTTTTGAAAAGCTACACTACTAAAGTTAAAATCCTCATCATCACAACTGATTCTATGATTTATCCTGTACCTATTGGTGTTTTCTTTTTCCTTTACTATTGTAGAATATCTGATCCATGCTAGCCAGGAGACTGCACCCTCAGTTCTCCCTCCTGTCTGAGAAAAGCAGAAAGCCCAATCCCAAGATCAATAAAGAGTCTGGAATACTCTGATGGGTGATAGCGTAGCATGCTAATGTAGAACCGCCACTGAAATAGGAATGACTAATCAGACAAAAAACACCTATAGCCTCGTTTCACTTTTGAAGTGCGCATATAGTGATGCGCATCATATGGAACACTTCTATAAACGGTGTAATATATTACGTGAATTTCTCCACAGTACCATAGACTTGTATTGGTGTCCATTGGTCTCTGCAACGGGAACTGAATGAGGTGTCTCACCGGTGGGAACAGGATGTAGAAAAACTATATCGCAGTTACAACGCTCCTGGGAATATTGTGAACGAGCCCTAAATAAGAATTAGATGTCATAAATGAAAACATCCCTCCCAAGAACACCAATAAACTGTAGTGAAGTGTAAAACTGAAGTGTAAATACTTCTCTAGAAATCGGCATAAAGGAATAGTTCACTTCCAAAGGGAACTATTCCTTTAATGTGTTAATTGAACCCCGGGAGGTTAAGGAGTTAGGCCTTACCTTCCGTTCTTCAATCAATAGCTTAGGATACGGGAATGAAGTTCCAAGAAACGTACCTTTTGCGCGATGTCTAACTATAGCGCGCATTATTGCGCAGACGCTACTGTCTCTGGTCCTGAATGTTGCTTCCTCCTCTTTACAAGCTTGCACAGCTGCAGAGGAAGTGGCTTGGGAAGCCATGAGTGGTGACATATGACTGTGACGAGACCAGAAAAGACTGAGAGGATGAACAGAGGAGCCAACAGTCAGGGTTCAAACTAGTAATACAACTTATTATTTTAACACTGTATAAACAAAGAACTACGTTAAGGTCATCAGTCCAGTGTTACAAATTCAAAGATATTGAAGAGATTATGTTATTCTAAAGAAAAATACCCAGCGTCTGTGATTCTCCAATAGAGATGGCCGAACTTACTGAAACAAACCCATTAAAATGAATGGGAGATAAAGATCGAAAAGGTATCTTAAGGTGGGCATACACAGTCCAATATTCTTCCAATCAGATTTGCGATTGTACAAAAAGATCATATATCCAATCGGAAGAAATGATTGAATATCCCCACCTTGCACCGACAATCTTCCATAGATTTCAGCTTGAAAACTATAGAAGGTCTGGTTCTGGTAGATGGGGTCGATGGAACATTTTCCATCTTGCCCCGTCAGGTTTTTCGATAGACTGATCGATATCGCTGATTGTTCCAACGAAAACCTGAAAAGTGTTTCGTTAATCCGATCAATCGATCGGAATATCAATTCCGTGTATGCCTACTTTACTGGAAATGGCATTTGCGCGATGTCTAGCTATAGCGCGCATTATTGCGCATGCGCGCTATAGCTGTACAGAACCAGGAAGCAGTCAGGACCTGTCACTGTGTCCGCGGTGGATCGTGCAAAAGGAAGTTTCTGGAATCTTATTGCCAGATTTTGAGCTATTGATCGAAGAACGGAAGGTAAGCCATACCTCCTAAAACCTCCCGGGCTTCAATCAATACACTTAAAGGAAAATTTCACTTTGGGAGTGAACTATTCCTTTAAAGTAAATGTAACCCCTAAAAAACTGATAATTGTCTGTATATTGTCTGGCCACTCACTCCTGTAACAGGATTGGCTAGAGTTACTAGTGTGTGACCTACTGCAACCAGTTCCTGCCATAGCTTAGTACTAAGAACATATAAGGTCAGTGACTAAACTTTATGACAATAGAATTCTGGGAATAAAGCACAGTAAGTTTCCCAGCACTTGACTAAAGGTGAGATACAGATGTCAGGTATTCTGCCATCTGATTTCGCATTATTCTGAGGCTTTACTTGTCATTTAAACAGTCTCCCTCCCACTCATTATTTCCCCCTCCCCCCACAGAGCGCCTGTATGTACAAAGGCTTTACAAAACATAGATTTTATCATAAATACAATAAAATGCTAAAATATGTATCTAACAAAATCCAATAAACCAGAATGGTTATACGAGAGCCGAAATAGAAAAAAAAAACATTCCACGGCTTACAAAAAAAATATATATATTGAAAGGTTTAAAAAAAAAGACAAAAAAAACGATTTCATTAAAATTTGTTGCATATTCATAGAGCCAGTCATTCAAATCGGTTTCTAAATGCTAAATTGAAAATGTTTGTTTAGAGACTATACATTAAACCGCTGGAAACAGCAATTCTCCCTTATTGGAATCGTCAAAAGATTCTATGAAAAATCATTTTTGCTTTCTCTCTGAGTAAAATAATAAAGATCTTTCTTCTTCTTCTTCTTTTTTTTAACTGTCCCGTTGGCAATGAACAGTTCCAATGATTTAATTCTAACCCTGCGCTGTATAAAATGATTATCCTGCAGGTTTCCATTTAATCCGGTCATTGGATCTGTGAATGCAGAGTAAGGATTGAACAGATTTGCCTTGCATGTTATGGGGGGAAAGCTAAGTAAGATTAAAATTGCTTAACATAATATATATCAGTATGGCTGTAAATTAACATGAACAGACTGAGAGAAAATCCTTTAAGTGCAAAGCAATGCCCTTGACTTGCCCATAGAGGGCACCCTGCTTATCCTTCAGAACTCAAGCACTGAACAAAGAAGCTGAACACAGCTTGTCCTCCCCTCTGAACCCCCTCTCTCTACATTCATCCATTCCATCCTTTTCTTTCCAGATCCAGGTTTTCTCATTCAGCTCTTCAATTCTCTGGATCAATGGATGAACACATCTGATTCTTTAGCTCACATACACTGCTGGAGAACTGCTGTAGTAACAAGTGAGCTGCTGTGTTTCCCTTCTCCATAGAAAAAATAAAAGGGGAAACATCGCCTTATTATAATTATTATTTTTATTTTTTTTACATTTTAATTTCTTTTTGGTTTTATTTCCCCTTTTCTTTTTGTTTTTCTCTGTTTTTTTTCTTCTTCTTCTTCTTGCAGCAGTGAGAGGGGAAATGGAGATCTACAGAATGACTTGGTGCACCTGGATCTAATTCTTGGGGATTCATCATTATTTCTGTGCTTGTGTGTTGGGTTAGGGGGGGTGTGATGGTTTTTAATGGGACTGCAGAGCATCTGAACAGTTTGCGCCCTGAGTTTTTGTAAAGGGGGATTCAGGGCTCATGTTGAACTGGATGGATTGAACTTTGTCTGCTGAACCCACCAGGAGAGTCCAAGGGATCTATTTAAAAAATAAATAACCCCCAGGAGCTCAGGGCTGTGTGTTTGTATGGGACAGATCACAGGAGGGGTTTGGTAGAATATGGAGAATTGCTTGGATTGTATTCACTACCAAAGCTGCTGGTTCCCTCTATGGATTGATCTGATCACCCTGTGTCTTCCAGTAACTGGTAAGTTGGTACAATGTAACATTCCATTCAATCTCTGATTTCCTCCTGACTTCTCTTCTAAGCTAAGCCAGCTGCAGTCGTTTAAAGGGGCAAAACACATATTAACAAGCAATAGGGGAGAATAAGATTGCAGCTCAGGTGACTGCAAGATCTTTAATAAATGATGAAACCTCAGTCCTTGGAGAGTTGATAGAGCAATGTATAGTGTAAAGATAGGCGTGAATACATAAATACCATATATATATAATTACGCCACAGTAAAATGAGGCTCGATAACCCCTATTGTAGGACGTTAACTATGGACACACATTTTAATATAAAGTTGCATTTTAAGTCGGGACTATATAAAGTTAGGTACGGTAATGGACCTGGTTGTAAACTAGGTACATTTTGCTTTAAATGTCATAAATGTTCATGATGGTCCACCTACATTACAGTAAGGAAAGGGCTGGAATGTCAAGTCAACAGAAAGTGACAGCCCTATAGAGACCATTCCCAGCTGCAGTACACAGCACAGCATTAGAGTTTCAGAACATGTGCAAGGGGGTACAGGGGAAACCAGCATGTGTGTATACACAGTTAATGCCTTTCACTGGATGGTTGGTGCTGAAGTGGACAGCAACCAGTTTAATACACCTCTCTGCTCGGTATTGCTGCAGGAGAAATTACTGATGTGGTCCATGTGAATGTGTCTTAGTTAATGCAGCAGTAGCAAAACACACAGTGCGCTCTAATGAACTCAATGTTTTATGTATCAGGTCACGGCTGTAAATTTAAAGCCCAAGTTAAAGGGAATTGGAAGCAATTATTGGTTTTCTGGCTGGGGACATGTTTCAAGGTATAAAGATTAATCGTCCCCGCCCATTTCATTCACTCTCTCAGCCCCTACTTCTAGTAAGCTATTTTCATTCTTTCCAGCCACGCTGTAAAAGGGGAAGGGGGGGGGGGGGTGGTTATAGAGTGAAGGGAGAGACCCGTAGGAGGGACCCACAGAAGCGCCTTGGTACAATGGGAGCTTTTTATAACAACTTCCATCATTCCCATCACCAGGACATTGATTTGTCCACGACACATTCCGAAAGCACTGAAATGTCAAAATATTAAGGATAAGAATTGACAATATTTAAAGTGCATCAACTTCAGACATAGACACTTTTAATTTCTTAATATCTTTGCTCATTTGTACCGACATTCTTGCTAGTGATATATTTATCGGTGTGTGTGTGGGCATTTTATAGATTCATTCATTTGGGTAACAACCGATTATACAAATCTGAACATAAATATGACATCAGCCCTCCTTATTGGAGCAGAATAGGATTTCTTTGAAGCTGACCAATACAAAAAAAAACAGAAACGCATAGTTCATGTGTTTAACGTGATCAGGTGACTGCTGTTCTGTCTATGATGCGTGGTGCTGAACAGCTAGAGTTAGAAATGCGGAGTTTTCTGATAAACACACAGATACGTAAAGCTCTGTTCAAGTGAAGTTTCCATTGTATTGCAATGAAGGGGTAATGCAGCATTTGCTATGGTATTTAAGCGTTGATGTATTGTGTTTTAAATTCAGAAAGCCAGAAATGTATCCCGAGTGGTGACGTGAGCTGGCTTATCCCCCCACGCTAGGAGCTGTAATAAGGGGCACGTTGAGCCTTGAAGGGAAGGTGACAATGGCCTGAAGGCTGGTTTAATTTGAATGATTTAGCAATTAGGATGGAAGGTTATATGTCCATTGTACAGGGTGAGGTTAAAAAAAGCTTAGGCCCATGGTTAAGTCCCATGGTGGGTCCCGTGGGGGGAGGATACTTTTGTCAGGACCATTTACAAAATGCAACACACGCTTCAAAAACCACAATGTTGATTGACATTGCTTCCAGATGGAAGGCAGCAGCTGGAAGCTCTCAGCCTTACTCCTTGAGTGGCATTTTCCAGATCTGTAATTACCAACAGCAAGACGGTATTTTCTGTCATTCCTATCATCAGGGACAGGACGTTCATTTTCTACCTGATTAAAGAAACATCGAGCTGAACTTACTGGCGGCTGACAGACAATCATTTTTTTTTTGGACACGATTGTGTAAAACCCGTTCTTCTTAATGCAAACAACAATTTTAATTCACAGGGGAAGCCATTAGATTCCTTTAAAACATTTTCGAATCCCACATTCAGAGTTTTGGAAAATACTGCGCCCTATTTATAAAAGATCGGGATCGTTATCGTAAAATAACGATCGTTATCTATAATTACGAATGCGTTGCTCATTTAGAAACCCGTGCTTGCTTTGCTTGCAGAAATTGTAAAGACATAGTAGCTGGAGAGTGCGAACAAAGTTAGATATGAACATTGTGTAGCCCCCCCAAGAAAAAAAAAATATTGGGGTATTACAGACATGTTGTGTTGTTTGTTATCCTTAAAACATGATGCTCTGATGTGTTAATGATATAAGGGGTCAGAGGTTAAGTTATGTGTCATCTCATGTGGGGTAAGGGGTTTGCAAATTTAGATGTTAGCTCTTCAGGGCAGAAAATCTGACATGTTCCTACTGGTCTGTCTAGCATATTATTGTAATAGTACTACATTACCATAACTGTTTGGTTACTTAGAGGACGGTTACACTTGGTGTGAATTTACATCTACAGTGAACCTGCTGAGTCCTATATTTTCCTTCTGTATGGAAACACTTTCTTTTTAATTGGATGTAAAATTGTTGGTCTTTCCATACGATCTGGGATTTGTTTGGACGTGTAAGAGAGAGAGACGGATCTGCGGCATCTGGTTTGGTTTTATTATACATATGGATTTTGGCTTTAGCTGTGAGGCATGATAAACACTTAAATTAATTGTTTGGAGCATATGTTTCATTGACATTTTGTACAAGAGCCTTGGGGACATGTCAGCACTGCCAGGATATAACTGCATATAGGTTGCAAATGTCTTCTGAATAAAGTTTCTTAGTTGAAGAATGTTTGATAATGTTCATATTTGATAGCCCGGGGGCTTCAACAAATGGAGACATGGAGTCAAACTACAACAATACAAAATCCAACATGAAGGTACAACATTTTGGGAGGACTGGCTGAATCATTGGAAACCTGGGGGCCAGCGTTGGACTGGCAAAGTCCATTCACAAAAAACAGAGAAAATTTCTAGCATTAAATACAGAGCCAAAGGGACAGTAAGATATGTATTTTAATAAACAAAGGAGCCAGTAGAAGTAAGATACAAATGTGAATGAGTTATAATAAAGATATTAAGTTTAGGGGGGCCCCTGGTCTCAGATTTCCTGGTGGGCCCCAACAGTCCAGTCGACTGTTTGGGGTATGGGGTTATGAGTTGCCTGCATCCCTTGGGGAATTCGTCTATACTGTGCATGACTTTGCATGATAATAGCACAGGTGTGAATAATTCTGAACAGGTGGTTAGAGTGTAAGCTCTTTGGGTAAGGACTGATGGAAGTATATACATACATATCATCATGGGTTTGTATTGTTTATTACTCAAGTGATTCTACTTTTGTACTTCTGTAAATGAGCTCCAGCTGAATGTGTATAGCAAATGTTCAACACGGTACAATGCTCCACCAATGTTTTAAATAGATTTTTTAAAGCAAGGTCCCCGTCCCATTACCTAGAGAGATAATGAGAGCAGTAAAACAGTTCTTTATAGAGTTCCTCTGTCTTTTCTGGATTACACACACAGAACATGGTGGCCCAAGTGAATGGGAAAGTAGCTTCAGGGCTCGATGAGTAAACATTTTATAAAATTGCACTGCTTAACTAGGGTTCGTATTCATATACAATCATAATGTACAATGCTAACAATGTCAACACTACTATAGTAAGCGGACGTCTTAAACTGGCCAAACACATGGGATATTGTCACATACCACATAAGATGTGTCCATGGACATATACGCACATCTGATTGATTCTCCCATAAATCTGTAGGGATAAGTCATTTGGATGCTGCACAATACCACAATCTTGTTATAATTATATACTGTAAAACGTAGAGAAAGGCTTTCATTTTGTCCTGACATTGGTTTTGGGAGGAAATTACCAGTTTCAATAGAGAATCCAAAATTCTGTAATGATATTTGGTTGGAAGGGGATCGTACTTTGGGCGGTGCCAACAATCCCTCCAGTTCCTATAGCTGTGCGAGGGTGTGCTTAAGAAATTCAAGAAGAATAATACCAGGAAGTAAATAAGATCTAACTTGCTCCTCCCATGGTCATGTGACTGACAATCCTCCCATCTCTGACATTGGAGAACATTGTTAATGAAGGAGGGGGAGGAGCTGGAAAACTGTCAGTTTCTCCTAGAAAGCAGTCAGATGCTGCATGAGGATAATGCCCATAAAGTTGAAGAGTGTTTTCTTCTTAAAGAACATCTTAGAACAACGGTATAAACATCTCATATCTACTGTATGAAGTGAAATGATTTAATCAATAATTGAGAAAAAACAAACATCTTTAACGTTTAACAAACCTTCCTCTCACTGCCAGCTTGCGCTACTTGAAATGAACTCTCCGAGTTTCCATGAGACTACCAGGTCTAATGGTTTTACTGCCAGACGGACAGATCATCCCATAGAGATTTTTAGTTCGCATTGTGTTTAGATTTCATAATTCTTGTTAATGGTAAAAATAAATAAAAAATAACCAGTTGCACATGATCTCCCAAAAACAGTTTGTTTTAAGGGTAAGGGCTAGAGATTGGTGGATTTGACTGATTCTGTCATTGACTGAAATTTTGGATTCCCCAATTTTGGGAAAACGGTAAATATTTCAACTGATTGACTGGGAATTTGCACCATTGAGATTATATGCAGATAGGGAAATCCCTTCTATTAACTTTAGAGGGGACCGGACGTGAGATTTCGGTTTGCATTATTTTATTTTTTTTAATCTCGGAACGAGTAGGAGGTTTCATGCCTGTCTAGGGCTTTGCTGCGCAGGGTAATATATTCCTTTTACTTTTCATTTAGGATTTTTCTGATATCTTTTACAACACACGTTTTGCATGATGTTTGAACAAGTGACTTCCCTGGCCGTTGATGTTGAAAATGGTTACCGTTTAAATATTGAGTTTTGCATGATGTTTGACCAGTCTTCCCTGGCAGTTGCAGTTTAAACATGGTTACCTTTTAAGGAATGAGATTTGCATAATGTGTGACCATGTGACTTCCCTGGCAGTTGCAGTTTAAACATGGTGACCTTTTAAAGGATGAGCTTTGCATGATGATTGCCCGTGTGACTTCCCTGGCCGTTGTAGTTGAAACATGGTTACCGTTTAAATGTTGAGTTTTGCATAATGTGTGACCATGTGACTTCCCTGGCGTCAGTTTTTTTAACATGGTTACTTTTAAAGGATGGGTTTTGCATGATGTTGACCAGTGTGACTTCCCAGCTGTTGTGTTTTAACAGGTTACTTTAAAAGGATAAGTTTGCAGAGTTTGACCATGTGATTCCTGGGCAGTTGCAGTTTAAACATGGTTACCTTTTAAGGAATGAGATTTGCATAATGTGTGACCATGTGACTTCCCTGGCAGTTGCAGTTTAAACATGGTGACCTTTAAAAGAATGAGCTTTGCATGATGATTTCCCGTGTGACTTCCCTGGCCGTTGAAGTTGAAACATGGTTACCGTTTAAATGTTGAGTTTTGCATAATGTGTGACCATGTGACTTCCCTGGCAGTTGCAGTTTAAACATGGTTACCTTTTAAAGGATGAGTTTTGCATGATGTTTAACCATGTGACTTCCCTGGCCGTTGCAGTTTAAACACTTTTCAAGATGCATTTAGAGAAGTAAAACCAGTCTGGGCACTGGAAGCTTCTTAATTTTTCTTGGCACCTAAACTGGCATTGAGTGAAGAGAAAACTCCAAAATAAATTAGAATGAAGCATGCAAATCTATTAGATGGCCCTGCAGGCATTGCTTTTCTCTTGCAGGCAGAATAGGCCTAAATAGAGCAATTCAGCTCAGTTTAACAGGCTATTGTAGTATGGGCTAGCTAATTAACATTGTTTTGAAAACACAACAGGCGTATTAGCAGAGGCTTATGTGCTCTGTAGAAACATCCCTGCCATATGGAATAAAGGAGATGTCGTATGGGTTGTTATATGCTGTAGACATGTTTACTTTGCACGTTTGTGTTTTTGTTTGGGAGATTTATGTAATTCGAGATAAAGAACATTCTTATTTTCTTTTTGTTCTGTTGTGTGTGGGTGGAGATAACACAAGTTGTATTGATGGAACCTACAGCATGAAGGTCACTCCAGATTTACATTATGTTATTGTGAATAAACTGGATTGGATCAGGGCCAAGCAGTGGGGCTTATATTGATCAATGAAACATGCTGGTCATAGTAGAGTAGGCATAACATGGAAATTGGGTGTCCGCGGCCTTGTGGCAATTTTCTTTTATTGTTATGGATTTAATAGCTGAGCCTCAAAGTGGCCTTCAGCTGTGTTAAATGACCACTGTACAGGCCAAAGTGTGTTAAGAAGGAGAATTTAGAAGCCACAAACAAATCAGGTTTTATATAACAAGAGACTTTTGTGGTGGGATCTTTCCTAGACATGACTGTTGTGAGGGTTTAGGGTATCTTTAGAGAATATTGTATTGTTTAGTTTAAATGAACCCTAATTAATTAGTCCTAGCATCACTTGTGCAAAAGGAGTCCAGATGTTGTTTAATACTAGGTAGAACCCCAGTTGGGCAGTAACATACCATAGTCTAGTTCTGTTCCAGCAGCACTAGAGGCGATTTGATCCAGGTTCGATACCCCTAGTGGCGCTTCTGCCTGGCAGGTTTGTTCATCTCTACAAAATTCATCTGCCAGCATTTCCCAATCGCAGAATGTTGGTGTATGGGTGTTTTATGCAATATGACCCCATCAGTGTAAATATAAAGGTGCAAACTCCCTATAATTAAGGTGCTTTGTATCACTTTGTCTGCAGTTTATAGTCTGAAACTATGTTCAAATCTCCATATGTATAATAAATATCTAGCAGGCAAAAAAAGTGCAATTTTTTCCCCGTTCTAATTATTTACAGTATTTATATTAGAAAAGGGAATGGGAAATGCGGAATGGAAATAACCTTTTTTATATGCACAAATCAGCATAAAGCAGTCAATTTAAACAGCCGAAATACTGTGCACTGCAGCACTGAACATAATAGAGGCTTAAACACTTATGCGATATTTTGAATATTTCGTTGTTTTCCTATTATATTTTTTATTAAATATTTTCTGAGCATAAACGAGTCGTTAAAGTTTTATTCAAATGAGACGGTGGAACAGAGATAATTCTGAATTCTGGATTCATTTTTGAGAACTGGTCATGTCGATAGGGAAATATATTCCATAGCTGTACCTGTTCAAAGAATAACCGGAATACAAATTTTAACGGTTGCAAGGTGCCCTGCTGACTCATGCTGAACAGTAGGAGGTGCTGTTTTGGTGATGAACAGTGGGAGGTGCTGTTTTAGTGATGAACAGTAGGAGGTGCTGTTTTGGTGATGAACAGTGGGAGGTGCTGTTTTGGTGATGAACAGTAGGAGGTGCTGTTTTGGTGATGAACAGTAGGAGGTGCTGTTTTGATGATGAACAGTGGGAGGTGCTGTTTCGGTGATGAACAGTAGGAGGTGCTGTTTCGATGATGAACAGTGGGAGGTGCTGTTTTAGTGATGAACAGTAGGAGGTGCTGTTTTGGTGATGAACAGTAGGAGGTGCTGTTTTGGTGATGAACAGTGGGAGGTGCTGTTTTAGTGATGAACAGTAGGAGGTGCTGTTTTGGTGATGAACAGTGGGATTTGCTGTTTTGGTGATGAACAGTAGGAGGTGCGTTTTGGTTGTGATGAACAGTAGGAGTGGCTGTTTTGATGATGAACAGTGGGAGGTGCTGTTTTCGGTGATGAACAGTAGGAGTGCTGTTTCGATGATAACAGTGAGGTGCTGTTTTGGTGATGAACAGTAGGAGGTGTTGTTTCGGTGATGAACAGTGGGAGTGCTCTTTCAGTGATGAACAGTAGAAGGTGTTGTTTCGGTGATGAACAGTGGGAGGTGCTGTTTTAGCGATGAACAGTAGTGGTGTTTTTCTATGATGAACAGTGGGAGTTGCTGTTTCGGTGATGAACCGTAGGAGGGTGCTTTTGGTGACGAATAGTGGAAGTTGATGTTTTGGTATTGAACATGGGAGTGTTGCTTCGGTGATGAAAGTAGGGTGCTGTTTCGTGATGAACAGTAGGGGTGCTGTTTTGGTGATGAACAGTAGGAGGTCTTTTTGGTGATGAACAGTAGGAGTGCTGTTTCGATGATGAACGTGGGAGGTGCTGTTTCGGTGATGAACAGTAGGAGGTGCTGTTTCGATGATGAACAGTGGAGGTGCTGTTTCGGTGATGAACAGTAGAGGTGTTTTCGGTGATGAACAGTGGGGTGCTGTTTTGGTGATGAACAGTAGGAGGTGTTGTTTCGGTGATGAACAGTGGGAGGTGCTGTTTTAGTGATGAACAGTAGGAGGTGCTGTTTTTGGTGATGAACAGTGGGAGGTGCTGTTTTGGTGATGAACAGTAGGAGGTGCGTTTCGATGATGAACCGTAGGAGGTGCTTTTTTGGTGACGAATAGTGGAAGTTGATTGTTTTGGTATTGAACAGAGGGAGTGTTGCTTCGGTGATGAAGAGTAGGAGGTCTGTTTCGGTGTGAACAGTAGGAGGTGCTGTTTCGGTGATGTACAGTGGGAGGTGCTGTTTTAGTGATAAACAGTAGGAGGTGCTGTTTCGGTGAGGAACAGTGGAAGTTGCTGTTTCGGTGATTAACAGTGGGAAATGCTGTTTCGGTGATGAACAGTAGGAGGTGTTGTTTCAGGTATTAACAGTATAAGGTGCTGTTTCGGGGATACAGTAGGAGGAGCTGTTTTGGTGATGAACAATGGGAGGTGCTGTTTCGGTGATGAACAGTAGTCGGTGCTGTTTCGATGATGAACAGTAGAAGGTGTTGTTTCGGTGATGAACAGTGGGGGGGCTGTTTCAGTGATGAACAGTGGGAGGTGCTGTTTTAGTGATAAACAGTAGGAGTGCTGTTTCGGTGAGGAACAGTGGAAGGTGCTGTTTCGGTGATTAACAGTGGGAAATGCTGTTTCGGTGATGAACAGTAGGAGGTGTTGTTTCAGGTATTAACAGTATAAGGTGCTGTTTCGGGGATGAACAGTAGGAGGAGCTGTTTTGGTGATGAACAATGGGAGGTGCTGTTTCGGTGATGAACAGTAGTCGGTGCTGTTTCGATGATGAACAGTAGAAGGTGTTGTTTCGGTGATGAACAGTGGGAGGTGTTTAACTTGACCTTTAACCGCATTTAAGATGTAAAGCATTGAGAATAATACCCTAAATTCTGTTCATTAAAACAATATATTATTTCTCTTTACAAGTCAAAGGGTTATTACCAGGGGAGCAGACGCTGCAACTGCAGGGGGACCTAAAGATTGGGGGGGGGGGGCACTTTTCCTTCCACAGATATAGCCTCCCACTTCAGAAAACGGTTGTAAATTAAGCATTGAGGGGGCACAATTCTAGTTTTGCTGGTGATTGCTAGTTACGCTGATGTTCCAAGTAATTCCTACCCAAAGAAAGCCCTTTCCCTTTATCAAATGGAGATTCAAAGTACCGGTAACAGATAAGAGAATCCCCCCCCCTCTCTCTCTCTCTGTCTTTCTGGGTACATCCCCTTGAGCATGTCTGAGGTCATTGAGCTTGGGGAGGGGCGGTTACAATAATTTGTTTTAGACCATTGATCGTTTAATAGCAATTTTAATTGATTTATTTCACACAAATGTAAAATAAAAATTATGCAAAAATATTTGATTAGCAAAATCTGGGATCACGCATATTAACGATAAAGAGATGATTCTGTTGGATCCAACGGAATCGCCTTTTTATCAGCAAAGTGTGTACCACGTAAACGATTGTTCGTGATGCTGACGAATGTGGCATCCCGAAATTTCCCCCCCTGTTGCGGTCAGCCCCCTTTAGGGAGTCGGCACGCGGCAGTAGGGATTAAGGGCTAGGCCACACTAGTGCGTTTTTTGCACGTTGGCGCATGCGTTTGCGTCCGTAATTTTCGCTGAAATGGAAATCGCAGGAACACGAAAATTCCTGCGATTTCCGATGCGCATGTGATTGCGCGTCCGTACAAGAACGCGATACGCACAAGAATCGCGCACACAATCGCGCATGCGATAACGCTCGCGATTTGGTGCGCAATTCCTGTGCGTTGAAGTGTCGCCTCACCCTTAGACAGTCATAAATGATCTCTTTCTACTTAAACACTTTATACAGACACATTCTTACAGTGTGTACCCAGCTCAAGTCTGTAGTGAAACAATCTTGTTACAAGGCACATTTAGGGGTCTATAAAAGTCTTTTGAATTTCTAGTTTCACTTGACTTTAAAAATCTTAACTAACCTGTTATTAACTGTTACATGGTAATATAGTTATTTCTATAATGTGGTTAGTTTTTAAAAAAAAAAAATGATTCCTTTTCATAACAAGATTTAATGTAACAAAGAACGGTCTTAAAAATCGCTCCTCAGTTGCTCTCGCTTTTCCGCCCACTAGAAAGGAAGAAAGAGAAAACGTGGCGTTAATATATAATTCATGGAGTTCTTTGTAGTGGCGGAAGTGGCCCATAGATTTCTCTAAGTAGGATAATTGGTCACATAAATGAATAGTGAGTTAAAGCAATTTCCCCAGCTGTTTACTGCACCATAAAGGAATATGTAGTCACAGGTAGGGGGGTTCAGATAACCCAGCACAGTAAAGTAGCTTGACTCTGCTTCCCCTTTAATAATTAAGTTTGGGGTTATGGATTCTGTAGCTCTTAAAGGGGAATTAAAGGGTTAAAAATTCTGCAGACTATAGCAAAAAATGGTAAAGGCAACTACCAGAGGTAACAATAATGCATATGTCTGGATTCAAGAAAAAATAACCCTTTAAATTACTATTGAACTACAATTCCCAGCATGCCTTAGTAACCTAAAAAACAAAAAATCCTTGATAGTGTTTTTAAAAGAGGTATAGAAAGACATTTTCTACTGGGATTTTCCCCCCCATGATATCTTGTATTTGAAGTGATCGACTAACCCATACCGCAAACAAAATGTATCTAATGTGTGTATGAGTGCTTCCTACACAAAGATCAAACGATTTAAAGTCAGGGGAATTTTTCACTGCAGCAACATTCTTATTGCATTCTCCCTTCAACCAGTGGGTATGTGTTGGGTAATTGTATCTAAACTGTGATACATATGTGCTAAATTGCAAGCTCTTCGGGCAAGGGCCTGATGTGAATGTATACATGTAATCATGTAATTGTAAAGCGCTACGGATGTTGTTGGCGCTATATAAATCCACAATAATAATACTAATAAATACGTAACACAGATTAACATTTCTAGGATTTAAGCCTGAAGATTACTTTTAAGTTCTCGACCTAAATTTCTATGATGATCCTCTCCATGTTTATCTGGAAACAAATACATTTTTATTTTAAAGATAAATTCTAGGAATGGATGTATAAATGAATTAAACGTAGCATAGACCTATAAAAACATGGATATGCTTGGTGAACTTTGCCTTTATTCTTCGTAGTTTATTTCGACTGGTTTTATTCTTGATTAAAAAAATTAAAAAAGAACGCAAATGAACGAATGATTGAAGAAAAGCTTGAGGAATTATTGGAAGAATATCAATAATTATATACCTGACATTATCAGCCAAAGCGGTATCGCTCTTTAGCCATACTGCGCCTTTAAAGACCGGTTTAACATAAATGAACGATATCAATCATTAATCTACGATAACTCGATCATAGATTTACGATCTCCATAGAATACCATTGCGATATTTTACTACGGCACGGTATTCTACGACCGAAGGTTCATTAATTAACGTTCGGTGTAAATTTATGGCTGTATATCCGTGAATAGATACACCCAGAAGAATGGTTTTTAGTAAAAATATCACTTTTTAGCTGACTTTACCATCGAAACCAGCCAAGCTCAACATGGAAAGCTTTTCAAATAACAAGCTTTAGAAAGAATCCAATTAAATTGGGATATTTCTAAAAATTGGCCTAATTAAGCGCCTTCTCGGCGGTCATTTAGATATACTACAAAACGTAACCCTCGTTTTCTGAATCGGCGATTGAAGGGAAACGTTAA
Source organism: Hymenochirus boettgeri (assembly GCA_019447015.1). Lineage (NCBI taxonomy): Eukaryota > Metazoa > Chordata > Amphibia > Anura > Pipidae > Hymenochirus > Hymenochirus boettgeri. The sequence goes on along the minus strand of JAACNH010000607.1, from coordinate 67,837 downwards.
CTAGGAAAAAAAAGGTGGTTGGAATTTTCGGTTTGTGTTTGAGTAATTAAACTTAATTAAAGAACGAGAAAGATAAGCCGAGTTCCGGTGATTCCCCATAAAATGAGGACATGGATGGGCTTATAATTACCTTAAAATAAATTCCATTGTGGGGGCTCCTTCTCTTCCTCAATACCTGATTATGGCAGCGCTATGAAAGCTAATGTGGCTGGTGTTGTATGAAGATTCCGGCTGCTGTGGGTAAGAACCTAAACTGCTTGGTCTTTACCAAGAGGACAAGTCATGGATGAGCTTACTGTTCATTTACAACAGCAGAAAAGGAGGTAGGAATATTCTGTCCTACCTTCCTGCCAAATGTACATCTCATTTTAAAAAAAATTGCTATAAATGTCCTATAATCTGTAAGAAATAAAAAGTGGATAAGTTAATTAATATACAACCTTTTCGACTGGCGTATAGATGTGATTTTGTAACTTGTAATTGTGCAAAGTGTGTTAGAGTCATCCGCGTGGGATCAGGTTTATGGAAGTAAATGAACGGCATTTATTTAAAAATGATTTATACTGCAATGCAATTGAAAAAATGACAGGCGTTTTTTTTATCAGATAGCGTTGACAGGAAGCCTTATCAGATAGCGTTAAATTTTAGCACCTTCCTGTTACCTCGTTTGCTTTATTAACAGAACCACGCCAATCCATCACATTCAACGCCACCTCATATTCACGCGCGCTGAAATGCTAATTTCGAGAAGGAAATATCAGACCAGTCACCAACTTCATTAACAACCCGTTGACAGTTGGGATATATGGAAATTACCCCTAGTTTGATCTATAGTGTAAATTAGTTTAGCAAAGTGGTGTACTGCGTCTTCATTAAAAGTAGAGAAAGCAATCACGGCACCGCACTGTTCTAACCCATCGGGGGGAATGAAAAATGAGTCTTGTTCTGGCACATTTAATAAATTTGTTTCCAAACATTCGTTATTTGGCATTCAAAGAAGGAAAAGGACCAAACGAGAAGAACGATTCCGATTTCGGCGAATGGACAGCGTCAATTCGTACACTGTTAAGGTTGTGTCTTGACGTCTCCTTCCTGGTGGAAAAAACATTTTTTGGAGAGGATTAAATCTCAAATTGTACCTTATGTCTGAGATCTAAGTCAACAGGTAGCAGTCGGACTATAAAGTTTTAGGATTACAACATTACACTCTCACGAAGATGACTGCCAGCTAAGCACCTGTGTACTCTACCCTGGGTAACATAAATTGAAGAAATGCTCAAAGAAGTTTCTTAAGTGAGAAAGGACTGTCGTCCGAAACATGTAGTGTGCGCTTTACTGCAAAACAAAAAAACCTTAACTGCAGACACTGTCAGGGAGTAGGGATGGCCGGTTCGCGGAACACTAAACCCATAAAAACAACTAGTTGCCATTCATTTCTATTATTCACAGGGAGGTAAGAACGCTTATTCTCACCCCCCTGTGAATAATATTACGACCGGGGGACCTGGAACTTACCTTACCGCCGCTCCACACGCAGCCGCTTCTTCACTGAACAGCTGTTCTCTCCTGACTGCGCGCCCTATCTTTTGTATTGGTGTGCATGCGCCTAAGATAGGGCGCGCGGTCGGGACAGAGCGCTGTCAGTGAAGGAGCGGCTGCGAGAGGAGCGGCAGTAAGGTAAGATCCAGGTCCCCCGAGCGTAATATTATTCACAGGGAGGTGAGAATAAGCGTTCTCACCTCCCTGTGAATAATACAAACGAATGGAAACTAGTTGTTTTTATGGATTTTCGGAGTTTAGTGTCCCTTTAAAGCTGTGATTTACAATAACAGTTTTGACAGTTGGTATGTTCTGTGCAGTTTTGACATTTGGTATATAGCAATCTCCCCTAATGCTGCTTCATAGTGATTACTGAGCATGCTTGTCCTCATAAAAAAAGTCTGGTCAAATGGAAGGGGGAGTGGTTAAAAGAGGGAGGGGGGATACTAAGCCTGAGTAACACAAATACTGTATTGCATGCATCAACACACACACCTCAGATTAATTGCTACTCACACATATTTATGTATAGATTTAGACAAGGAAAGTTATATTTTCAGTATAGTTGCCCTTAAATGGGGATTTGATACTATTTGGCCAAACCAGTTTTATACATTAACCCCCATTGTACTATGTTTCACTTAAGATAACCTTACCTTATTTTGAAAATGTCATACAACACATTGATATGCCACATGGGTAATAAGTTTCTAATCAAAGGCCAATTATCGGTTCAACTTTAATGATAGGCTTAGTTTACTCAGAAAATATGACAAACGAATTCCTCATTCTGAAGTGTGTACCAGGGAGAAGAAAATCCATTCTCATTATAACTTTTATTTGTACTAAATAATTCTCTAACAACTTTTTATTGATTTCGTAGTCTAGGAAACAAAGAATGGGATTAAATGTCTTTTGGGATCAGTAGCTGGATGAGATTGACTTACCGTATATACTCGAGTATAAGCCGATGTTTTCAGGTCTTAAAAATGACCTGAAAAATGAACCTCGGCTTATATTCAGGTCAAGCGCAGACTTACCTAAATTCCGGATGCAGCCACGAGTCAGGAAGGAAAACTGGCAGTTCCCAGTAGTACTTTGCACACGCTGGCACAGAGTATCAGTAAGATCCCTCAGTTTTACTTTTAATTGTTTTTCTCTGAATCCTCAGTCCATAAACTTTTCTAGAAAGAACAAACTTCCATTTTATAGAATCGGAATAAAAGGAGAAACAAAATTCCTTGTTTGGCTTTTGATCTCTTCTAATCCCACTGTCAAATGTAAACTAAAGCAAAAATAAACAAAAATGGCAGGGTGAAATAATGCAGCATTCCAATGTAAAGCAAGGTTGGCTTGAGCTAACATTGCCAACATTGCAATATAATATATAAAACAGAAATTTCAATTTGAAACCATTTAATTTAGACGCTGAAAACTGGTTTCGAAATTTCAGCCACAAAACTACAGAACATCCCTAAAAACAACGCGTTTCGGGATCTTATAGAAATGCAAGTGTTTAGATTTTGGAAACATAAATGAGATCAGTTCAATCACACTGGGATGTCCAAATAAACTATAACTTATTCCGTGACCTCTAACTATCCTTGGAGCCAATGTGTAATGGATTAAATAATTATGATCCACATGAATTAATTATATGGGAATTTGTAGAGGTCAATCATAATCACAGCTGTTTATTAGAATTGTTTATTGGAAAGGGTCTCTGGGAAAATGTTGGTGACCAGTGGAGTCCAGATTCTCTGCTTAATTAGGATCATTTTGTAAAGAAGGGGGATGAAACGTTGCCTATTTTGTAATAAGTAGAAACATTGAGTAAAAATAATCTGTAGAGTTTTCCGACATTTCTTGACTTCTGCAGCCCCTCATTCCTAGTGAGTAACAATAGGTTGAGAATAAAGATGGGCGAACTTCATAAAGTTTGAAATTAGAATTCGGACCCATTAAAGTCAATGGGAGAGTGATAGTTCAATTTACAGATAAACTATCAATGGTAACTTACTGTAAATGGCTGTGGCACCTGGGAAATGGTCTGGGGAACATGTCAATATCACTAAAACTTGTTAAAACACTTCTTAAACACAAGCAGGAAATTGTCAGGTTTTGCAAGCTACATTTGAGGGTTACCGAACGCTACTTTCGAGGGTTGGTGGAAATAGAACCATAAAATCGAGGATTACCGAAAACGAACACTACTTTTGAGGGTTTGCGAACGATACATTTGAGGGTTAGCAAAAACAAACGATACTTTTAAGGGTTACCAAAAATCGAAGGCTACATTGGAGGGTTAGCGAACGATACATTCTACAGTTACCGAAAACGAACAATACTTTGTTAGCAAACAATCCATTCTAGGGTTATCGAAAATACAGCTGCGAGTCCGGGAAAAACGAACTGTTTCGAACCTGAACTAGTTTGAATAGTTCGGCTTTGTCCGAACTCATAAAGTTCACCTCAAACTAGCGTAAGAGTACGGTTTTGTGTCCATCTCTAGTTGAGAGGACTTGGTCGGGTCATCTAGTAGTTATTTGACAGCTCTGTGAAGAGAAGAATTTACTGTTGTATCTAGGTGAAAAGCCAAAGAAATGCAGGATTAAAAACACTGCGGATGTCAGAGGTGAGAGGCACTGCTATCTGCATGTAGGTTAACCATAGAAGATCATAAGAAACCCAAAATAATCATTTATATTTTAGCATTAGTTCTCCTGTCACTTTGCTATTAACCCTAGAACCATTAATTCTGTAATACAAACTTGAGCACTTTTCCAACTGAAGCCATTAGTATCATCGGTTTAAGCTGGGTACACACAGTACCAGTCTGTAAGATTCTGTCTGCCATCTTTGAAAGACTACAGTCCTGGGCATCCTTCCTATAAGACGTATACAGTCTACATAAAGTATAGGGAGATTGCTAGTGACTGCCATACACCCTGCTATTGCGGAGGCCTGACCAAGGGAAATTTCCAGCCTTAAAGACGCTGAACGTTTTTCCTAATTGGAGTGGCCACACTATCAGGGTTATTCAATAAGAGTTCTTATCGTTTAAAATGGTGCTAATTTTACCCCAACCAATCAGATCCTATTTAACGTTTGAAAGCTTACATCTGATTGGTTGGGGCAAAATTAGCCCCATTTTAAACGATAAGAACTCTTATTGAATAACCCTGAAGGTGCACTGGGGCCGTTCGCATGCAATCACCATTTTTGTTCTGATTCGCATTCACTCCAATCCCCATAAATGACCGGGATCGAAACGCAAGCAGCCACCAACGCACACGGGTCAAGTGCGCACAACGCGCCCATTTATTGTGGCCTAGGCCTCCTAGAGAGATAATCCCACACTTATATATTATATAATAAGACATTATTTCAGTTTCCAGCAATGTCTTTGAAATAAGGATTTTGAGGACAGCTGGAGCAGTGACTATTGGGCCAAGGCTATTACAATGGCTATGTTAATGGGAGTTACACAAGATCCATCAGACTTTATTACAAGCACCACTGTGATGTTCATTGGGTAGATAAAGACTTTTATTCACTGAGAGTTTATTGGGGGTTTGTATAACAATGGCAGCTTTAGGTTTGGTTGTTTTTCTTTGTGTCAATGACCCTTTCACCGTTTGCAACTCAAAATGTCCAGTGTTATAAGTAATGTAACCTGAACACAGGGTTAAGTAGCATTTGCCCATGACAAAGATAGATCTTCCAATCTCACTGTCCTTGAGGGTAAATGCTGGGAGATATTGGAGCACAAGTTGATGGGACGGAACACGTTTTGTGTCAATAGAACATTAGGGCAGATTGTTCCAATAGAATGTAGAACCATTCATAAAAATGACGTGGCCTGTCCACTTGATAGAAAACCACTCCATAAACTTATTCCATCGGAAATGGGGTTTTATTTTTTTACTGTTTTTACAATTGGATGTGGTGATGGCAGGTTCATTGGATAGTTTTGAAAGAAAGCTGGATGAGTTTCTAAAATGTTCCAAGTTACTGGTATTGGTACATAAAGTAGAGTTGATCCAGGGGTATTTACGGTTGTCACTTTTTTTGCCTTCCTCTGTATCAACAGTTAGGCAGGAAATGAGGATATTGCTGAGTAAGTTAGACTAGATTTACATGTGTCTTTATTCAACCTCAAATACGACACTACACTATACTAACTTGGGTCTGGTTGGTCTGGTTAGTCATCAACTAAGGCCATAAGAAAACCTGGGTCAAATCAAACATACGTTTCCATAAATAGACGGGGAGATGTAATATACCTAACAGTAGCGTCTTACCTGCCCGTGATCCCGCGATGCAATACCGGAAGAAAACGCGAATAAGTACGATATTGCATTGCAGGATTGTGGAAAGGGAAGGCGCTGCCATTAGTGTAACTTACAATTCCATGTTAAGTTTCACTCTATGAGGTAATGCAAAACCTAACAAAATCAGAATTGTATCAATTTTTGTAAATCATTACAAATTGATTTGTAAATAGCGCAGTGCCTGAAAATAGGGTTAAAACCCACGTTAACCTAAAATTACATTGAGATAATGAAGGTTTAAAGTGGGATATTACATCGGGTTAACATGGGTTTTACGTGGGTATAACGGGGATATTACATCGGGTTAATGTGGGTTTTACGTGGGTATAACTGGGATATTACATCGGGTTAACGTGGGTTTAACGCGGGATATTACATCAGGTTAATGTGGGTTTAACGTGGGTATAACGGGGAATATTACATTGGGTTAATATGGGTTTAACGTGGGTATAACGGGGATATTACATCAGGTTAATGTGGGTTTAACGCGGGATATTACATCAGGTTAATGTGGGTTTTACGTGGGTATAACTGGGATATTACATCAGGTTAATGTGGGTTTTACGTGGGTATAACTGGGATATTACATCAGGTTAATGTGGGTTTTCGTGGGTATAACGGGGGATATTACATCAGGTTAATGTGGGTTTTACGTGGGTATAACGGGGATATTACATCGGGTTTACGTGGGTTTAACGCGGGATATTACATCAGGTTAATGTGGGTTTTACGTGGGTATAACGGGGATATTACATCAGGTTAATGTGGGTTTAACGTGGGTATAACGAGGAATATTACATTGGGTTAATATGGGTTTAACGTGGGTATAACAGGGATATTACATCAGGTTAAGGTGGGTTTTAAGTGGGTATAACGTGGCATATTACATTGGGTTTAACATGGGTATAACATGGGATATTACATTGGGTGTAATGTGGGTTTAACATGGGTATAACGCGGGATTATTACATCGGGTTAAGGTGGGGTTAAGGTGGGTTTAACATGGGTTTAACGCGGGATTTTTACATCGGGTTAAGGTGGGGTTAAGGTGGGTTTAACATGGGTATAACGCGGGATATTACATCGGGTTAAGGTGGGGTTAAGGTGGGTTTAACATGGGTATAACGCGGGATTATTACATCGGGTTAAGGTGGGGTTAAGGTGGGTTTAACATGGGTATAACGCGGGATTATTACATCGGGTTAAGGTGGAGTTAAGGTGGGTTTAACATGGGTTTAACGTGGGATTATTACACTGGGTTGAGGTGGGGTTAAGGTGGGTTTAACAAGGGTATAACGCGGGATATTACATCGGGTTAACGTGGGTTAAACAATATTGAATTTCCCCGATAGTGTTTCAAACCAGAGATTAACAGGAGATGCTCCTTATAATACTTTTCTACATGAAACGTACCAGATCAGTGCCTAGTTATCTCGTATTTAGACACCGTGGCTGTTCTTACAAACCTCACCGAGAAAAAAGAGAACACACTGTGGATTTCAAAGAGCCTGAAAATCTACAAAACTGTCCATCAGGTTCAACAGTTCAGTTTCAATATTTTTTTTCTATAAGTAAAGTGCAACCAACTTTTTCTAGCTGTCACGCCGGATTAATTACCCTTTGTCAGATTACTGAGATGTGGTTTAAAACCCGTAGTAAAATGGTGTCCTTAGAGAATGCATTACTGCCCAGCATATGTCAGCAATGAGCAACAACGCAAAGAAGAAAATTGTATCCGCTGCACAAAACACCACCTGTGACTTATCATACGCTGCTTGTGTTTAAAAAAAAAAAGAAAACAACACAAAACCGATTTTCTGCTTTTTCCTCTGCAACCTTGAGTTGCGTAAAGAAGCAGGTTTTGAGAATGGAGAAGCATTAATCACTTACAGGAGAGTGGAGAAAAACCGAGAGATGAGAGTGTGCATTAACTTAGTCGTAACGATTGTTCTCTTTAGTCATAAAGGGGTATTTGTAAAAGGGTTTGTGCAAAAAAAATGTGTTTGTAGCAAATACTGAATTTTTGTTTTCTGAATTGTGTGATTTGTTATTTAAATAGATGTGGGTTCAAAAGTTTTGTTCAAAGCCAAGGTTGTAAGCACGCACAAGTAAAAATAAAAAAAAACCAGAAAGAAAATCTTTTCAAAAATAATGATGTATTATTTCGAAATGTATGCAATTATCTTTTAATGTGTGTGTGTATCTATACCACCAATATGTAAAGTTATTATATCTTTATAATCAGTGCTTAGCTATGTCATCAATTATAATCAGTGCTTAGCTATGTCATCAATTATAATCAGTGTTTAGCTATGTCATCAGTTATAATCAGTGTTTAGCTATGTCATCAGCTATAATCAGTGTGTAGCTATTTAATCAGTTATAATCAGTATTTAGCTATGTCATCAGTTATAATCAGTGTTTAGCTATGTCATCAGTTATAATCAGTGTTTAGCTATGACATCAGTAATAATCAGTGTTTAGCTATGTCATCAGTTATAATCAGTGTCTAGCTATGTCATCAGTTATAATAACTGTTTAGCTTTGTTATAAGTTATGATCAGTGTTTAGCTATGTCATTAGTTATAATCAGTGTTTAGCTATGACATCAGTTATAATCAGTGTTTAGCTATGTCATCAGTTGTAATCAGTGTCTAGCTATGTCATCAGTTATAATCAGTGTTTAGCTTTGTTATCAGTTATAATCAGTGTTTAGCTTTGTCATTAATTATGATCAGTGCTTAGCTATGTCATTAGTTATAATCAGTGTTTAGCTATGTCATCAGTTATAATCAATTTTTAACTGTCATCAATTATAATCAATGTTTAGCTATGTCATCAGTTATAATCAGTGTTTAGCTATGTTATTAGTTATAATCAGTGCTTAGCTATGGCATTAGTTATAATCAGTGTTTATCTATGTCATCAGTTATAATCGGTGTTAAGCTATGTCAGTTGTAATCAGTGCTCAATTATCATCAGTTATAACTGGTGCTTAGCTGTCACATGATTTACTAGAACTGTGCATTACATCCTACAGTACTTTGTAAGGATGATGTCAGATTGGAGTTCCATGACCTGTATAAATTGGCCTGCAGTAGATGGCCATGCATGTAGTATCTGTATAGTAAGGAATATATTGTGCTCTAAAATGGTACTCCTACCCTTATGCAGCCTTATGTTAATATGAATATTATTTCAGTGTATTAACAGATTCCTTACCCGCTATATAAAAGACCATGACTTATAACATATATATATATTTTTACAATTAACCCTACATTTGGTCAGTCACAGTTGAACTAGATATGGTCTGCCTCCTTAACTTTAATGTAAGAAGCTTTAGAACTGGAAATTTCAAATGTGGAAACTGAAATGCATCTTCTAAATCGCAGTCAAAATTCCCGCAACTCCACAATGAAATGTTTTTTCTTCTGGTCTTGCCGAAATTTCGAAAGCAGAACCCGAAGTATCTGCCCCAAACCAGATGCTGGACAAAGTGCTGCTTTATATGAATTTTACTGTGGGGGGTTTTGCAACTCTCTGTTAACCACATAACCCAAGCTTCCCGTCGTTTTGCATTATAATGTAACGTCGCTTGGTGTTTATAGAGCAGTTGAAAGCATTTTCAAGTTGTACGAATTGTCTCCTGTTTATTCCAAAGCTCTGCAGAGAGAGAATAAAACATTCAAATAAAAAGTACATTAACCGGAGGATTTTTTTTTTTTCCGCCACGTTTTTTGAATCTTTCTTGATGCATAATTTACTTTGTCTTCTGAATACTGGCTTACATTTGGTGGAGGTAAAAAAAAACCCAAAATAAACAATAAATTACACATAATACCTAGAAGGAATGTCTTGTCTTTTGTCAGGTATTAAAGGCAAAATAAGAATTTGCGAGCTTAGAAAAATCCTTTCATCTGATTTGTGAGTTTGCCAAAGCCTCGATACTTTCTGTATTGATTTTATCTTTGACTTGAGTTTTGAAAAGTTAAAAAAAAACAAAAAACTTTCATTTAGTTTATATTTTGGAGATTGTTGAACAGTGCGATTGTGTCTTTATGGTATTTACGATATTATATTATCGGTCGGTCGGCTGGAAATATTGAATGTGTGAGTGGGAGCGGGCAGGACTCCCCCTGATGCCGATACATCCGTGCAACGATCGGGCGCACGTGTGTATATGTATACACAAACGAATACACACGCACGATTCTCGCCCGGAGCGGGCAAATGTATCAGCGGTGGGAGCCGTGGCTCAGTGCCAAATTGGACGTGTGTAAGAACCTTTAGGCATCACCATCAGAGATGGGATCTGGGTCCGGCCCTCGGTTCCGAAATCCGAATGTTTCGATGGATCGCATTTTCGATTATTATCGAATGTATGAGGTTATATAGGTTCAATAATCCTTGAAAACACTATCGGAAACTCGAAAGACGTTTATCGCCATCTTTTTTTCAGACTTTCTGTGTTTGGTTTATCTGTAATCAATGTATTTCTGCATTAGCCTCCACGTACAAAAGGGCTTTACAGATTCTTTACGCGGTGGCCAAAAGAACGTAAAATTAATGAACATATTGGAAAATGCAAACTAGCAAACTGCCTACTGCAAGTACAACCATAAGTTTGCTAATAGTCTACTAGTTAGTTGATGAAAAATGTGCATAATCACATTTATTAAACGATGAATTCAAGGTTATGTCTTTTACAGAAAATGTGATGCGTTACCAGTTACACCAACAAAAATTTGTTGGTGTAGGTGAACAATAATGAATGAAAGTGTCAAGAAGCCACCTAGCAAATATCACTTGTTTTTTGAGAACCTAACGATTCATTATTGAGCTGTATGGCCAACCATCCTTTCATAACTTTAAGTGACCTAAGTGACCTCCAAATTGATGTCGTAGCTTGTAAAGCTATTTAAATGTTACTTTTAAGAAACAAGTCCAATTCAGAAAAGCATGATCAGGACACCCAACGCGTTTCGTGACTTCACCTCTGATGAAACGCGTCAGGGCATTCAGTTCATGTGTTTTTTCCCCTCATCCATAATGCTGATGCCGGGACTGCAGGCAAAATAAAACTCACCAGTTTTGTTAACCTCCGATGGTAATGGAAACAAACATGTTACATTCCATTGATGTTGTGGGACATTTTATTTTTTATGTCACTATCTGATTACCATAATATTTTTCTGCTTCTCCCTCTCAAGGTGCAATGAATAAACATCTGAAATAAAGTGGACACCTTGTCAGATGGGAGGATTTTAATGTCCTTCCTTTTAATTAGCCAGAAGAACATCTCCCATATATCGTGGCAGATTATAATTACCGGTGTCTAATATTCTCTCCCGGTGACAGGGAATGTCGGGAAAGTTAAAGGCTTCTCTTTACCTCGAGCTAAGTGAAAGTAATACAGAGAGATGGCTGAGAACCATAATACATTGCGCCATGGATTGTCATGTTAAGGATCAGAATTCAGACTGGGTTTTGCCTCTCACAATTTAAATTAAAGGGCATGTCCAACCTTAAAACAAAAAAAAACCTGATGACTTGTCAGTTACCTACCTGCAAGCCCATCTTCTTTTTTTACCAGTTTAATACATGGATTTGTAACCAGGTGTTTAATAATAAGTTCTATTCCTTTCTGGCAAAGGTATCCACCTCCTTCTTCTGTTGAATGAGCTTTTTATAGGCTTGAGCATGTGCAGTGAAGGCAGCAGGTGAAACAGCAGTCAATCATTGGTTGTATATATTTTATGTATTTATGTATTTGCCCCCTTAGTATGACTTTTTTTTGTATTTTGTTATTGTACAGCGCTGCGTCCCCAAGTGGCACTTTATAAATAAACTTTACATACATGTCACCAGTCACCACCTGTGTTTGACTGCATGGAGGGTGGAGACAGCTTACTCTGCCAGAATGGAAGGGTGGACAGTCAACGTTATGGCCTCCCAACAGAAGTTTGCCTTTAAGATGTCAGTAAGGTATTTTTTGTGTATTTTAGGTAAATAGCAGAATTCCATTCCTAGTCACTAGTGGAAACAGTGGGAAATGTATGAGATCCCAAATCTGAATAATAAGCTACATTTGTTATTTAAAGGGGAAGTCATCAAGCTTTAAATGAACTATGTGTCTTGATGACCAAGAAAGGCCTAGGAGACATGACATCCAACTATAATGCTATACGTATACACACTAAACAGTGATCCTGAGTATTAAAAGCAATACACATTTTTAATTTAGGGCTTTAGTGGCCTTGGCTGTTTTGGAGGATTAATTTATTGATCAGTACCTTTAGAATTCTACTATGAGCAGAAAGACATTTAAGACCTTCTCATTGTGTATGAAGTATCTTTAAATCTAAAGAGAAAGAGACAAAGAAAAACTATCCTTTCGGACATTCGCCATTAACCCGCGCCAAAAGGAAAAACTACTTAGAGGAAATCGCAATGTATTTAATTCCTTATCTGTTCCTCCATTCTGTAGAAGAAACAATAGTATCACATCATTAAAGTGACGCTCCTGAAAAAAGTAAAATCCACAGGAGTCACCAAGGTCGTGAATTTAGCGAACAGTCTGAATCTCAATCTTGAAGAAATATTGCAAAAGACCCGTATAGAACGATCACTTTAAAACTTTTACCACCGTCTATTGTTTCTTTGGAATTTTATTTCCTCTTCTCTTAAGCCTTTTTGTTGGTAGCACTGAAAAGGATTAATATCACAAAGAAACACATTGCTGCCATAATGAGCTTTTCTTTCAAGATAATTCATAATTCCGTAATTAGACAAGGGATTTAGCCGCCTGAATACTTATTGTATCTGCAAGAAGCCTTAGGATTTTTTTAATTTTTGCTGACAGACAAACGTCTTCTCTTAATGAGGGTTCGTATTGGGAGTTTTAAGTAAGTTTCCCCTTTTTTTTTCTCAACCTAATTCAAACATTTTTTTGGAAAATAAATGGCAGAATGAAACTAAAGAATAAACTCAAACTAAATAATGAAATCAAACTGAATGATGTCATCAACCCAAGTGATGAAATGTGATAAGAAGCAAGTGCAGCAAGTCCCAATTTGGGATGTTAAGGACCACTAAGCTCCCATTAGTCCCAAATAATCTATAATTGTTCAAGTAGGTAGGAGCAAAAATTCAAACCTACAGATACAATAGGAGATTCTACATTGGCTTGTAACTCTCACTCTCCCTGCCCGACAGCAAAGTATTAAAACATTGAGTACTCTCGGCCTATCCTCTAAAGCAACTAATGTACTTAATGCAATCAAAATAGGAGGTAGGCATACTTGCTCGTATCTTGTGCATAATTAGGAATTTGTTGCATTTAAGGTTTAGTTGTCCTTTAATATGGTTAGGTACCAGGTTGTGGGGTAAAAAGGACATGACTGTCCCCCATTATTTACCTATAAATTGGTACTGATAAGAATTTCTGTGTATTATCTTTTCCCCACAGATCCCAACTTTCTATGGTGAGAGCTTCCATACTGCTTGCTTTAGCAGTGGTGCAAACTATCCAAAATCACAAGGGTACCCTTGACATGTCCATAACTTTCAATTGGTAAACTTATAAAAAAAAAAAAACAATAAGTACAGTAGATATAACAAAACCCTAAGACGTGAGAAACGAGATCCCTGACCCAAAGAGCTTACAATTAACTACACAGATGGTAAAAATCAAAGAACTTCAAACCTCCCCTCACCCCCAAATGAAGTGTGTGTAGAATTGAAAGCCCCCCATTCACTGCAGATGGGAAGTATTTGGCACGTTTCCCAATTCTTAGTAATTAGAACCATTACACAAAATGGCATGTGTTCCCCTTATCTTCCACATTACCATATAGATCATATGAGACAGGAACAATGAGACAGCTGGGCGAGACGCAGATAACATAGGCCTCTCACGTTGGTCTCTTTTACTCCTCCACCCTTGTCATTGATGTATGAATGGCCCATGAATTTCTAATTTGTTTGGAAACGCCATTATATTCTCCTAGTTAATTATATTCTCCAATTTGAGCAATTTAGCCAGGAAATTGCATGTGGCGATAAGAGAATGTGCAGGGACTTAATATCACATGCATAGAAGGTACCTTGCAAGCATGTGCAGAGGAGGCAGCAGATGAAACAACAGTCAATCATTGGTTGTGATGTCAGTTGTCCCAGCCCTGATTGACTGCATAGAGGGAGGAGCCAGCTTACTGCCAGAATGGGGACAATAATTATTTATAAATATCTGGTTAGTAATACAGGTAATAAAGTGCAAAATATATCACTTGGGGTTGACCCGTTTTTTGTTTTAATTGTGGACATGCCCTTTAAACCCTCATCAACGCATTTTGTATAATTTTACCAAAAGTATTTGTATAATACGCTTGTGAAGGTTCTCATTCATCCATTCTGCGACTAAAATCGGCGCAGAATTAGCAAAACTGGCGACAAATTCTGCCGAATCTCGGTGAATAACCCCCAATATGGTTCTGCATTAATGCAGGTGCCTCCCGCCTTGTGGTTCTAGCTATTCAGGGAAGGAATTTCCAGCACAGAGACTGTACAGAGCAGGTTATGGACCAACACATGGCAGGTTTCCAGAGCTGATCGGGAGAGGGGACTCCCAGTATCACAGGTTCACTAGATGGGGGATGGGAACTTAGTATGTGCATTAATGACTGCGACAGATTGTCAGGTCTTCAATGCTAGTTTAAGGGCAGTGTAGAGAACACGTTGGATCTGGGGCCCTAATATTACAAGGGCCCCTTTGGGTACAAAACTACAATGGGGCCCCTATCCGTGCTTCATCCACAGTGGTTTCTAGAAGGAGGCTGTATCTGTCATAGTAAGAAAATGCCCCCCACCCGGCTCCCGGGCCCCCTGGGGTTGCAGGGTCTGCTCCCCTGGTAGTGACGCCCATCGAAAAGAATCATAATACATTTAATAAATTGTGCTCTAACCCTCCTGCTTTCAGGGGATGCTGGGAGATGTAGTTCAGCAACTAATTAGATCTGCATACATGTCTTAAACCGTGATGGCCCTGGCACTGCAGGTCTGGTACGTAAGCAATGATATAATCTAATACAATACGTTGAGATTGGATACAATACATGGCAGCAGCTATTAGTTAATTAAAGATAATTTATTTACTGTCAGATTAAATTCCAGTCTTTGATACAGTCAGACAGGACACGTGGATCCTTCCCGCAGCTGTTACCAGAGCAGCTCATCAAGATGGGTTTAGCTGATTGCAAACGATAGAGAGTGCTTGCTTAGCTTGACGCATCCCTATGGAATCAGTGCCAGCTGTAACGTAACGCACTGGATTCGCTATAGGGAAAGATACATCAGGGGTGTCTAACCTGCAGATGTTTTCAAACTACAACTCCCAGCATTCCCTGTCTGCAGTATATATTATAATGCAGACTGAAGAACTAGTTCCAAGATTAGGGGAATTGTCAGATTTTAACCTGTTAAAGGAACAGTAAAACTGAAAAATAAGCCACACTGAGAGGATTCTGTAATTCTTAACAAGGAGATACAGCTGGTCTCTAAATCAGCAGAGAAATCATCTGTTTAATTCAGGACCCATTCTGGAAGAACGGCTGCTTAAAGGGCTATAGTATATCAGTTAATCTCCCTTAAAACCCCAATACTGCAATAGTTAGAAATCTGAGAGATGTAAGTCTAACCTGAAATGCTGTCTGATGTTCTGTTATCCCGGTATCTGCTTCCTGATTCTTTGGGTTAGTCATGGTTAGAGAAAGGATCTGGGTCTGAAATCCAAATGTTCCATCCGAAACTAGACGTAAGTCCAGAAATCTGAACAATCCGTCTGGTTTTCGGGACTTCGGAGCGCATTCTCGTTTCTTATCGAACATTTTAGCTATTTTCGAAAATTCTATAATACTCAAAAATACGGTCGGAAACTCGAAAATAGTTTCCAATCGTATTTTTGAAGATTATCGAGCGTTCGAGGCTATTTTCGAGCGTTTAAAAAAAAAAATCGAAAAAGCACTCCGAAGTCCCGAATTTAAGTTCCGTTTTCGGATCTTCGGGATTTTCCCAAAGATCCGAAAAAACCCGAAAAAGGAATGAAGCCCGGCAGTTTCGGCCATCTCTAGTCATAGATATGACAGTTGACATCACGACAGCCAGCGATTGAAAACTTTAACCCTAGCTGTCTCCATTGAGCATGTTCAAGCTCAGAAAGCTTGGAGAGTACGTGTAAACCTTTTGATAGGGAATATTTTGATGCATAACTGGTTACTCCTACATCGGCTTTCAAACAATTGGGGTTTGGGTGGGTTGATTTATCAGTTTACAAGTTTTCATTATATTTTACTGAGGGGTAATTTGTATTAATGCCCCTGAGCCCTAGATAAGTAGAAGCTATTTAATAATAAGACCATTCAAACAGCATTGAGATTACTTACCAGTTGATGTTTGCTACAATTCCTTAAACAATCAGCCAAGACATTTTTAAAAATCTATCGCTCGGCTGACACAAGTGGAACGGTCTCCTGACAGGCAGACAGAATTTCCTAATAGCCCCTTGTCAGCGTCGCTTAAATGGAATATTCACCCTCAGACGTAAAATAAAACACACGGACTCTATCAGGGAGATTCAATAAAAGTTCTTATCGTTTAAAATGGTGCTAATATTGCCCCAACCAATCAGAACTTATTTAACATTTGAAAGCTAACATCTGTTTGGTTGGGGCAAAATTAGCACCATTTTAAATGATAAGATTGACAAACTGTATGTTTGTCAATAACCAGTGTTTTTATCTATAGATTTTATTGGGCTGAAAGCGCATTTATTATTTTATCCCTTTATGGTTCTGTCTTCTGTCAGTTACCTACCACCGTCCCATGGCGAGCGACTCCTGGACTGTCGGGGTCACTGACACGCTCCGATGTTGAAATGCCGTCAGCAGACACAATTCTTGTTAGCTGAAATCAGCCAGACATGTCTAAGCTTCGGAATACAGATAAAAAAAAATATGAAGGGTTTAAAAGATACACAGAGAGAGAAGATGGCAATTATATCTCTGTAAATAGACACTAAATGATAGAGGCACGAGGAAAGGGTTAAAAGGCAGATTGGATATTTACATTAAAGGGGAAGCTTATGGTCATTTTAACATTACTTTGTGCAGAAAGACCTTTTTTAGAGCCGTTTATAACTTGCCTTGCAGAATATCTTATGGAAGGGGGTTTATGTATTTTAGCAACATGACTTTAAAGGCAGGGATCTCAAACAATGGTTATATTAACCTGAACTTTTTTTTTAGGTATACTAGGGGGTGCTGCCATGCTGCTTGCACTGGCAATTGTGAATATTCTTTATATAACAATAGAAAGAAAACAAAGATACTTGCTTTATTTCACCCGAATACTTGTGCATAGTTTTTCCATCTCATCCCTTTAAACACGGAATGTCCATTACATCAGTATTTTCAATAGAAACAGGCTGCAGGCTGCATTGGTTTAATTGTAGCCCTACAGCATGTATTAAATGAGCTGGTATATTTTCTGCATGTAGATTTCACATTGTAGTTGGATTTCAAGGGGAGAGGTGTAAAGTCTAATTGGGCCGGAGTTGAGTGTATCCAAATAAAGGGATGTGAATGAAACGTGCATATTAATTTGAACCCAGAGCTAAGGCCACAGAATCCAGAACCCACTTTATACCTCAACTTTATACATTTATTTGTGAATCACAATTACCCCTCCCCCTAATAAAATCTTAAAGGCAATGTCCACCCTTAAAATAAAAACTGGTGACTTGTCCGTTATCTGCCAGCAACCCCACCTGCTATTTTTATCATTTTATTACATGTATTTGTAACCAGATATTTCATTATAAGTTCTATTCCATTCTGGAAAGGGATCTGCCTCCTCCCTCTGCTCAATGAGCTTTTTATACGCTTGAGCGTGTGCAGAGGAGGCAGCAGGTGAAACAGCAGTCAATCATTGGTTGTGATGTCAGTTATCACAGCCTTGATTGACAGCATGGAGGGAGGAGCCAGCTTACTCTGCCAGAATGGGGACATTAATTATTATTAAATATCTGGTTAGTAATGCAGGTGATAAAGTGAAAATCATATCAGGGTTGGGGGCAGGTAACGGACAATTGATCGTTTTTCTTGTTATAAGGGTGAACATGTCGTTTAATGAACTGGGTGCTCCATATGTGACTATAAATCAGAGATTCTCATTGTATTAAGAACATTTTTATCTAAAATTAGGAAATAAATTAGTTCCCATCACTCGAGTTCCCATTTTCGCTGCCAGCGGAAAATCTACGTGATTCATAATTGAATTCTTCCAACCTGGTGCTACACGGCAAGATGCATCTTAAAATTTCATGATCAATCTTAGTTGTTCATCTCTCAAGGTTATTATAGGTAATATGCAAAAGAACCAATTAAAGTTTCTTCATAAAAAATTTTTTTATGGAAGACTCGATGAATTGCTTTTTGTAAAGTTATATGTGATCCAAAGATTAAAAAGAGCTGTATCTGTGCGGATATAATGTTTTACTCAGTGTCAGTATTGAGACTGGAGATTTCAAGTATCTCTTTGTTCACTTTCTACATTGTGACAAGTTTACAAGACAACTGCACCATTGTTGCTCCACCCCCCTTTTGGCCCAGGGCCCTAACCAATGTTAAGGCACATTATGCAAGAAGCTCCTCCTTCTGCTGGATAGACTAAGGTGTGGACGGAACTTATTGTCCTTCAATAAAGTTATAGATGT
The DNA here is from genome assembly GCA_019447015.1 of Hymenochirus boettgeri. Classification (NCBI taxonomy): domain Eukaryota; kingdom Metazoa; phylum Chordata; class Amphibia; order Anura; family Pipidae; genus Hymenochirus; species Hymenochirus boettgeri. Next base: position 49,192 of record JAACNH010000607.1, on the reverse strand, counting down.
CAATAGATGTAATAACGAGGGTCAAATGGGTCAGTTTCAAAAAGATGACACATTTCACATTTTTATGGCGGAATGAAAGTAGCCAGTTTCATTCCCTTCTATCGAAAATTCCAAAATAGCTGGTCTGACCGCATCAGACTTTAACGATAATGGTTGATAGGTCTGAAATATCGGGTGAATGTCTGCCAGTGTGTATAGAGACTAATGATTTTCTGGAACGTTAGACATGCTACGGAGCCAAACCAGAGAATCCTCTTACATACATTTTATCATCGCCATTATCTAAACAATGTTCTGCTTGGCATCCTCTACCTACTAGAAAGGGGAACATTGGGACATTTCTGGGTTAAAACTTTGCTGAATTTTGCTGGCAGTTTGTTGCTTAATGAGTGATCTAAGTGCCTACCCCATTGTCCATAAATTTTGCAATAAAATCCTATCATTAAATTGTCCAGTTGCTGAACTGGTACCAAAATTGACACTGAAAGTACAAGCTGAGCTTTTTTTTTTATTTTGTTACATTTTTAATTCATTCTAAAATGAAATCTCTTTCTATGGAAGCAGATTCGCCGTCGCTGTTCTATATTTGGCGCTGCTTTGGTTTTGCTTTTGGAGTCTAAGAATAAACTGTAAAAGTTTGTCAAGGAAAACAATATGTTCTGACAATGCCTGCAGATTGGTGGAGTCCCCATTTAGTGTGTAACGTTAATGGTGCGGATTAGAGATGAATCCTGATTTCTAAACGAACGGGTTTTTCAAAACTCTGAACTTTTCACCAAAAATTCCATTCAAAACTCGATTTTTTTGTAAAATTGAAAAATCCCACATTTTTTATGGTAAAAAAACAATTAGAAAATTCTATAGAAAATTTGGAAAATTCCAATTCAGTAGGTTTATTGGAACATCATTAAGTTCCGTGGAACAGCTATCGGAAAGAAACTCATTCACCTCTAGTGTGAAGTGGTTATAGAATTACCAGGGTACGGTTTAGCGAGGACGCAGTGGATATAACCCATTTACAGGGAGAAATATAAACAATGAATTGTTAAATTACTTACAGGGAGATTCAATAAAAGTTCTTATCGTTTAAAATGGTGCTAATTTTGCCCCAACCAATCAGATGTTATTTAACATTTGAAAGCTAACATCTGGTTGGTTGGGGCAAAATTAGCACCATTTTAAACTATACGAACTTTTATTGAATAACCCTGTTAGTGCCCCCTTTTAGCCTCACAATGTTTACAGCTGGAGTTTTCATGGTTGCCTATGGTTTAGATGGTTCTGGGCTCTAGTGCAAATCAAAAACATATAGTCCACTTACAAACTATCAGGGTTATTCAATAAAAGTTCTTATCGTTAAAAATGGTGCTAATTTTGCCCCAACCAATCAGATCTTATTTAACATTTGAAAGCTAACATCTGATTGGTTGAGGCAAAATTAGCACCATTTATAACGATAAGAGCAGTTATTGAATCTCCCTGTAAGGATGTGGGCTGAGAGATTCTGTGGTCATTGTGGTAACAGTGGTTCTAGTGAATGGTAGGGTTATTGAGGTCATCTTAGATGCCTACATGTCTAGATGCCTTAAGGTCTAGATGGTCATTACTTGAATAGTGAGTGGTAATGGTTTTGGCAACTTATTATGATGTCAGAAATACCACAGAATTCATTAATTGTGCTCTTAAAACCTAAACAAAGAAGTTATTTTATATTTCATTTGATGGTGAAGATGGAAGTCTATTGGTTGACATCCATGGCAAGCAACTAGTCCTTCTAGAAAAGGCCGTAAGGCCATTGCCATTACTGGTGGGAAAAAATGCTCCTTAACCTGCTAAATAGTTGTGGTTTGGTTTGTATTTTTTTTAAAGAGAAAAGAGTATTCCCCTTAGTAGTTAACAGAAAAGAGACTCTCTTGAGGTGATCAATGACATCTTGGAAATCTTCTTAGGTTCCTGAATTACTGGTTGCCCTCGTGGCCACCTCAGAACAACTTTATTACAGTAGTTTAAGTTTTATCGGGCACCTAAATTCAAAGGAATCCCGATAAGCTTCGTTTCTCAGGTTTTCATTCTCAGTGGCCATTTTCGGGCCGTTTTAAGCGCACCATTAAAAGTAGTGCTTTAACTTACAAACCTATTTCTTTTGCCGTTAATTTAAGCCTTTCCTTTAAATAGAATTTAATGCCTTATTAGGGCCTACAATATCAAGGCCTTGCCCTCTTCTGATACTTAGAAAAGATATACTGTCCCCCTTTTAACCTCTTGCAAACATTAGGCATTCAAAAGCAATACAATTCTGCTTAGGTATTCCATTAGAATAATAGATCTTTTGATTCTATGAGCAGTTTTGGGCAGGCAACACATTTCTCACGTGTTTTTATTTTAATTGAGCCATAAGTCTGTATGTGCCTATTATTACCCTTATTCTATTCTACCCGTGTTCTATAACAATACACCCTAAACATCCTTATATTTGCCCCAGTACTGGATTAATGTTTCATATAATGGGCCCATTTTGGATTTGCTAGATAAACATACATGATAGTATTTTGACGTTGAATCATTGGATATCTTAGAAACACGTGAAAAATTAAAGGGGACATTTTAGTTAAAAGTTAAAGGCATCTATACCGAAAAATAGGTTATTTTAAATTGACCATAACTGGAAACTATAATTCTTCCCAACCACCACTGTATCATTTTTTCGTTGATCTGCCCCCTATTTCTTTAGATATCCAATCTAAAACTTCTTATATTTCAGCTGTCAATCAAGTTCCTTGCTCTCAAAAACTATTCTTCTGTGAGTAGTTTTACTGTAGCTGGAATGGTGACAGAGATTTGACAGTTGGAATGCTGTATGCTGTGTGCAGGCTTGACAGTTGGTTTGAGGGAAAAAAGTCAGGTCGGATGGAAGTGGGAGTGGTTAAAAGAGGGAGGGGGATACTGCTCCTAAACAAAATCAGGGAGATTCAATAAAAGTTCTTATCATTAAATATGGAGCTAATTCTGCCCCAACCAATCAGATCTTATTTAACATTTGAAAGCTAACATCTGATTGGTTGGGGCAAAATTAGCTCCATTTTTAACAATAAGAACTTTTATTGAATCTCCCTGATAGTATGCTGGATTGAAGGCATGCAGCAACACACACAAATCAGAGTAAGTGCTACTTACATGTATTCAAATATAGATTAAGATGAGGCAAAGTCATTTTTTCAGCATAGCGTCCCTTTAAATTAGTTATATATATTGCACATATCTCAGTAACTCTATCAGGGATATTCAATATCGTGGTGATCCCAATACAGTTAAGTTACGTTTTGCGCTTCCTCGTAGTGCGAAACGTAATGGTTTCTCGGTAAGGTAGGGCGCTCTGCATTGTGATGTTTAAATTTATATTCTATATATTTTTGACTTTTTTAAAATTCATTTACTTTTACCCTGATGTGATAGTTGGTGGAAAGCTGCCATTTTAGGTCCTGCACTGATCCTTCTTCCCAGTAGGAACCACTTCCTTGGAATGCTTCCAATAGTAATTTCATCCTCATTAGATCTAGACATGCAATGCTCTTTTAAGGTATAGCATTTAAACAAGAGATACCATGGAAATTACCCACAAGTCTTTCCTTTTATTTTTATCAATGGGTGATTCCGACATGTTCAGATTTCTCCTGAGTAACGTACATGACTCCAGTGGACACTATTTGGGGTCCTGTAAAGAGGAAGTCATTCCTTTTAAGCATTTATTTCTTTATAGACAGTGTAATAGGTGGATTGGCAATTTTGTTTTCTTCCAAGCATATGTACTTCCCCTTTAAGGTTCTTGGAATAGTCTTTTGTATTCTATTTTCATCCTACGCACCTTCTGTAATATTACATTATAATCCATTTTAAAGGTTTTTCTTGCTGGTCATCTTTTACTTTCAGAATTCGATACTTTTCTTGAAATCCTGGTAATTATCTTAGCCAAAACCAACACGAGATTTTGGCCTGGGGATGAGGGGCCCTTTAAATTGACTTAAAGTCACCACAGAGAGTGTAATTATTATACTGTGGCAGGGAGAATTAAACACAACGGCTTTCCAGTTTAGTTTAACTTCATGCAGTTCCTTGGTTACCAACAATTGCACTAAAAGGAAAACTTAAAAACCACATGTGTTCAGTAATTCTGTGTAGCCCTATGGAGCCCAGCACATCGTGCTTTATTGTGATTTATTTTTAGTTTAGTTCTCCTTTAAAATAAAAAAAAATGCCTGGGCGTAGAAACCGGGTGGACGAAATGTTCCCAATCGTAGATTCTTTAGTGACACTTTTTCTGTTAGTCACAAAAGCAGGCAAGTTTGGCCCATAGGGAAAATGAAGGATTAGTACCTAGTTTTAAAGGTCCTCTTTATACAAACATCTACAAAGCATCTTATTGTACAGAAACTCTATGACTCCAAGTTTAAAGCACTCTGAGCATGTGTGGACCAGTGTCTTTGAGAGGAGGTGTGGTTAGAAGTTATTTAAATGCAAAGCTTAGTCAGCTAAAATGTGTTTTATGATGAACTTCTTTAATGTATTTTTTTTAAAATGAATCTATTCGAGTTGGCCAGTGTATTCGCAAAATATTTTTAAAATTTGACATCACAATCCTGGTTAAGATAAAGAAAGTGAAAATCCTGACACAGAATGTTGTTTTTGTTGCCAAATTTTCAGCAGTTTTGTGCCAAAATTTCATAGGTAGTTCACCAAAGAAATGTTAGTTTTGAAACTACATCAAACTACAGTCCAACTCTAATAATAATATCCATTAGAAGTATATTTCACTGTGAACTGTTACATTATGACATAGAAATACCATGTCCGGGTCTGACACTCTGTTTTGCTAAGCAATTTTAACCTTGCTGCATCCTAAGCCACCTATTGGATGTCTTTTCACCTAACAGCAGGTCTGAACATCACCAATGCTCTCATGTTACTGCTCAACTTTCTCCTTAATTACAATTAAGCTCACCACATCTCCTATAGATTTTTGGTTGCCCAGATGTCTGTTCCTGGACAAAAATTCTAAATAAAGTGTGTAGTAAAGAGCAACCAAAAACTCAGGCAACCCCACAGGTATTGCTATCAACAAACGTGCAATTATTGTGCACACATTAAATTGCACACAATAAATCCACGTTTGTTTATAGCAATATCTGTTGGGTTGCCTGAGTTTTTGGTTGCTCTTTACTACACACTTTTATTTTCAACTTTCTCCTTACCTAATAATTGACTTCATATATTCATTGGCTTTAGATAGTCATTGGCTCTAGATATTACTTTTCTATGAATATTAATTGTCTCTAGATAATAATTGGCTCTAGATAGTCATTGGCTCTAGATATTACTTTTCTTTGAATATTGTCTCTAGATATTAATTGGCTCTAGATAGTCATTGGCTCTAGATATTACTTGTCTATGAATATTAATTGGCTCTAGATAGTCATTGGCTCTAGATATTACTTGTCTATGAATATTAATTGGCTCTAGATAGTCATTGGCTCTAGATATTACTTGTCTATGAATATTGTCTCTAGATATTAAGGCTCTAGATATTACTTGTCTATGAATATTAATTGGCTTTAGATAGTCATTGGCTCTAGATATTATTTTTCTATGAATATTGTCTCTAGATATTAAGGCTCTAGATATTACTTGTCTATGAATATTAATTGGCTCTAGATAGTCATTGGCTCTAGATATTACTTGTCTATGAATATTAATTGGCTCTAGATAGTCATTGGTTCTAGATATTACTTGTCTATGAATATTAATTGGCTTTAGATAGTCATTGGCTCTAGATATTATTTTTCTATTGGTATTTTCTCTAGATATTAAGGCTCTAGATATTACTTGTCTATGAATATTAATTGGCTCTAGATAGTCATTGGCTCTAGATATTACTTGTCTATGAATATTAATTGGCTCTAAATAGTCATTGGCTCTAGATAGACTAGAAAAACCTTTTATGACACCAACCCCTGGATCTCTATATAACATTTCATAGCATTAGAACCCTTTAAATATAACATTATAAATCTATTATGAGGTCTTTTTCAGGGAACATTCTCTGTTTATTTGCATTTTATATTTGCATTCTTCAGTGAGATACTAAGAATCTTATCCAATTGTAATTTACTCCCATGCATATCTCCCTTTATTTCCCAGTCCTACAAGATACACAATAAAGCTATCAAGATCTAATAGGGAAACACAATATCCGTCTATAGAAACATGTTGTCTGATGCATCTATCCGCTATACAATGGCACCACGATACAATCTCCTAAGAAAATATAGATCCCTCCCCTAATTCTTATTCAATGCTTATAGCACAATAAGGACACCCTTTGTCATATTCTTTGTGGTAATGTGTATGATGGGAGTATGGATTTCATAAACATGAAGGTCTCTTTGCCTTTTCATAAGATAATAAGCTAAGGGAAATTAAACCCTATCGAGTAATAAAGACTCCAATGCTTTTATTCTTCTATAAATATAAAGTGGAACCTAATTAAAGAAAGTATTCAACTCTGGGGTATCCAACAATGGTTGTTAACATGAAATATGCAAGAATGCTTTACTGTGTTAACACTTGTTTATGCAGTAACATTGATATCATTTCAGAATTTTAAATGCTTGCCTTTCAACACCATTTACTTTTAATGATGAATCGTTACCAGAGACGGGCGAACTCCGCTCGCAGATTTACGGATTTCCCCCAAAAATTAGAAAATTCTAAAATCTCCATTGAAGTTAATGATAGCTAAAAAATCTGAAAGTTCCACCTAAAATGAAGGTATAAATAGCAATGGTAACTTACTGTTAATGGCTCAGGGACCTGGGAAATGGTCTGAGGAACACGTATCAATGACTAAGATCTTAAAAAAAAAAACAAAAAAAACACCATCTGGTACCAGAAACTTTACGCTCTTCCTGTTTTAGCATTCCGCTTAGTACTTTCCAGATTTCTAGAAATTGTAAATTCTCGATAGTTCAATAATTATCGAAAACAGTTTCGTGATTTGGAAAAATTTGAAAAAGTTAGATATCCGCAAAAAGTCCTAGTTCTGGTGGATCCGTGAAATCTACTTCGGAATGATTTCAATATTAGTTGGTTGAGCTGAAGAAAAGGGCACAGCATGGAGAAGAAGGGAACAATTTGGCAAGATTTGGAATTCACGGAATGTTAGAGTTTCAACAATTCATTAAATCCACAAATCTTTTCACAGTCACAGAGAAATTGGAATATTTTCTTTTTATGCCAAAATAATATAGAAATTTGTTCAACCTATACTTACGTGGGTTTCCTCTGGGCACTCTGGTTTCCCCCCATTAAGACACTTTGATAGGGTGTGAGTATAAGATAACATGAATAGATTGGAAGCTCTTCAGAATAGAGCCTAACGTGAATGGTTTCAATAATTGTAATGTCTGTGTTATTTGTTTAGCACCATGTAAAATAATAAATACACACAGCTACAGATGAAAAGACTGATTATAATGATCCGTACCATTGTATTAGAGATGATTATACCTGTATTAAACAACATAACTATGCACTTATAAGGCAGTGTAGTCTAAAGGTGGTTGGCCCTTTGGTAACATCGCTGTAGGGTAACAATTTATGTATATTATAAATAAACAGTCAGGCAAGGATAAAAGTTGTATTTCCAGCTTTTGTTTTTAACTACTCGCTTACATTTTAAATTCCCTGCCCAGAAGCTATTTCTGCAATGCTACATCCAGTGCATTCAAAATTGTGGATGATTTAGGTCTAACACACTCATCCTACCAATAGATGCAACTCTATGGGTTACCACAAATAGCTGAGCCCAAGGCACTTGGTCCTTTAGCCTTTCCCTCCAACATCTCCTACAAAAACAGCTCTGTTTGTCTTTATCAATCTACAGTATTAGAATGGTTTAGGCTTCATTTGAGAGTTTGTCGATACATTGCCTCACTATCTATTGGTATCTCTGTGTCTACAGATGGGGGACATTTCAATCGAAAGAGTCCCAATGTAAAGTACAACACTATCTAACAATGTAGACAATTAAATGAAGGTAAAGCACTGTCTATTGTATGTGCGAAAGCAGCAAGCCCCAACGAAGAGCGTGCCGACATAGAAATTAAGCTAAAAAGTTATCTACTTGGGTAAATTATTACCAGACATGGGGCATCTAAGTAGAATTTGTTTTCCCAGGGGTAAGATCCTAGGACAATTGAATGTCCCTTTCTACATCTTCTTTGCACATAATCAGACCACAAAAGGGGGGCAAGTTGAACCCCCAAAAAGCTTTCTAACAAGAGTATTTTAGGTTGGGAAAAGGGTCAGAATAATTAAAGGACAACAATACTCTAAAATATATATATTTTTTAAAATGAAAATATGATTGATTATTCCCACATTCTGGTTAGTTCCCTGTGTCTTCCTATATTAAAGATAGAGCTGAAGCACTAAGTAAGACTGGCAAAAGCAGATTTCTTTTGTGCTGCCGCTCCTCATAAAAGTGTTATTTGGAGGTAGAAAGAATCAATGCTATCTCCCTGCCCCAGATACATTTTATTTTAACTGTTTTTTTTAATACTCACTATAGTTCTTCTTTAATTTAAATATTTTGTGGTATATATATATATATATATATATATATATATATATTATATAATGTCAAAGTGTTTTGTAGACATTAGTTAGCTTGGCCTAACATTCTTTACAGCATCCTGAAAAAACCTGCAATACCTGTTATATGAAACAAAATGGCTAGATCTCATGCCAAACCCCAGTATTACAGGGAATTAGGTAACCCATCCTGCAATCTCAAAATCTTTGACAGCTCATTTTCACAGACAGACTTTAGCTGGAATAAATCAGATCCTTGTCCTGCCTACTGAATTTTCACCCTTTTAGAATTCCTAATTCGCCTCACACATTGTCAATCTATTATCTTCACTGGGGTGAACTAACATGATGAAGTTATTCCTAGAATACCAAATACCTTTATGCCAGGCACTTGCCGTGCTTACAGAATTTGAAAGTCTTTTTTTTACATAGACTGTCCCAAATTTCTATAAAAACAATTATCAATCCTGGGAATTAAACTTTGACGCCAGTGGAAGTTCTAAGTATAAGGATCAAAATAAACAATAATTGTTAGGCAAACAACTGGACCCTTAGTTATAGGTAGAATAGGAAAGTCTGATTGGCTCACAGTTCCAGTTCCACCCACCAATCTGATCTATCGAAATGGTGTATATTGCTGGTATAATGAATGTCTATTAATAGCGGAATGTGTTGTACAATTTTTATTACTACAGTAGTTTGTTTCAGCTTTTTTACATTCACATTTTACATTTACTTAAGGAAATAATAAGATCAAGAATATGTACATTTTTGGGGCGAATCAATGGTAATGTCTACTTTAGGCCAGATAGTGTATGGGCACCTATAGATCAGCGACTAATGTTAGGATATTGCTGTTAAACCCAGTCCCAGACAATTCAGATTTCCTAATGCCTTTAATGAACCAAAATATTTATCAGGGACAATATATAGTTATGGACTTAATTCCTGACTAATACACTAGCAGCAGGGTCATCATATTATATTGGGTGTGCATCTAACTTTGTGTACTGATTTTTTTTCAAAAAAGCTGGAAAAAATTCCAAACTCCCAATAAAAACAGTAAACTCTCGCTTTCCAATGGCCTTGTGCTATTTCCAGCACATGACTTGATGCAAAAGAAAAAAAAAATGTTTTTGTGCTACTTAATAGTGCAACAACTAGCTTCTTGGAAACAGAGGTGTGATCTCCGTACTCCTTACCTGCCGGGTTCCTGCGATGCAGTTATGTGCAGGTATGTGTCTGATGAAGGTGCATGGGCACCGAAACGTTACGCTGTGTTTGTTTATGTTCCAATAAACGCCAGTTTGCATCAAGTCTGGTGTGCACAGTTTTTTCTTCCCTGCGATGCAGTTACTCCCGCTAACTCAGTGAAAGTATCACATCTCCCCTATAAAGTATTGTGTAAGTGTGTTCACAGATTGCTTAGTTTGTGTGGTATATTTGAGCCTAAATCTAAAGGAGCATATAAAAAGCCACAAGACCAATTCAGTTTGATTGTGGAAGGGTTTTCTTAGCATCCCTTTTCAGTGCACCCATCACATTTGAAAGCTGTCATGTTAAATGGATGCATTTCAGCTTGCCTTCCTCTAAGAAAGCAGCCATTTTGAACCATGTCATTATCTAGTAATTGTGAATTAGAATTGGTAATACTAAGCGCGGTGATGTGTCGACATGTCAGAAGAAGTGACATTTGAAAGAAGACAAAAGACAGGTATGAACTGAAATGTCTCCAATCTTGGAAACCCTGCTGAGGATTTGCATTGCAGCAGGGAAAAAAAACCAAGGCATCCCCTTGTGAGATTTAAAATCAGTGGGCATGTATCTATAACAGTGCTATGTACAGCAAGGTCTGGTAAAGACCTAAATCAAGTATATAACTTAGTAGTCGATATAGAGAAAGCAAGATAGGTAGACAAGGTTTCATTTATTGAAGAATAATCTATGACAATATCTCAAAATTGACTTGATACTCTATAGTATCTTAGTCTTACATTCAATGTGAGATTGCATTTACGAAAAACGTAAACCAATTAAATGTCAGGAGCAATTAACTTCAAAATTTTCTGTGCAACACAGAATGGGAAGATTTTTATAGTGCTCTTATAATTAAAGTTAATACAAATGAATATACAATCCCTGAAAGGGTAATAAGTCACAAAAATGTGGTTGGATTCAGCATTTTTAATATAATCTCCATGCTTGCTATGGTCTTATTCAGAAAAGAGCGGATTGTTGTGATTCAATAGGAGCCTTTTAATGTACTGTTGAAACAAATCTTGTTTTTAGGGAGGCAAAGACTTTTAAACAGAGGCTAAATAGCATTGTATCTTCAAATGGAGGAATGGCAATTCACTGTCCCTACAGGCAGCATTACCACTAGTCTCTATTCTCTCTGTTTGACTTTAAGGAACCTTATTTACAGTAGATGAGAGACAATATTTTTTTCGATCTGACAGCAGATTCACGAAAATTTCAAACCCAATTGAATCGGAATTTTTTCGAATTTGCAATCTAAATTTTCGAGTGTTTAATATCAATTTAAAAAATTCCCATCGTAATTTTCAATTTTCTCATTTTCGATTTTCGCATTTTCGATGGAAAGGTCTGAGTTTTTAAAATTTGTAAAAAACAAGTTGGATCCACAGATTTATAAAACCAGCATTTTTAAATCAAAGCCAGATTCTTTGGAAACTGGAATTAATCTCTGTTTACCATACATTTATTACATGTTTATTACAAGGGCTGGAGCTTAGGGAAGTAACGGTTGTTTGTGAAACAAAATTATTTTATTGAAGAGTTTTCTAAATTGCTCTCTACTTCTCAAGACTGAAATGATTCTCTGATCTCTATCAATGATTAATCAGTGGCACCAGTGGAGCTGTCACAATAACTCATCCATTATTGATCAAGCAATGCTACTATGAGGATATGGAGAAACACACTCTATGGGTTGGCTCTTTGGACAGATTTGTACAGCATTTGGCTTAGCTGCTGACTATATATATATAGAAATGTGGGTGAATCAATAAACTCAATCAAGTAAGCACTGCATAATTCATACATGTTTGTACCAAACACTAAACATGTATGTTTTCATTCTTGTTTCCATATTACATTAGGGACTTGAAGTTGTTGTAGCATTTGCGTGCAGGGTTTTACATCTCAACAATTCTGAAAAAATATGTGCCAATTGTTTTACTGTATCCCCAGCTTGTCTCAAGGTGCCCTTTAAAAGGCTGAATATGGTTTTACAGATCCGGTACATTGGGCATTAGTGATTTGTAGTTTAGTAGTAGAGCCATCCATTAAACACAAAATTGTTTTTGTTGCAATTTTGTACGTTTGATGTTTACATTTTGTCAATCTGTGGTGTAACTAGGAATCACTGGGAGTTCAAAGTGTAAATTGTGGTTTCAATCTGAAATTTAGCAGTGTGTCGGGAGATCAAATCTTTATAGTAAAGAGTGTAGATGGACCCGAACCGGAACCAGAACCCTTTTCGGATATCACGGATCTGCCGAAACTTCTGATATTTTAGGATTTTTCCGAAAAGCGATGAACTGTTTTCAATAATTATTGAACATTCAAGAATTTTCAGATTTTACAATTGAACATTTTTGATATTTCTAGAAATTTAGAATTTTTAAATCTGCAATTTTCGAAATTTCTAGAAATCTCGAAAATACTATGTGGACCGCATGAAATTTCTGGTACTGGACAGTGTTGTTTTTTTTAGATTTTAGATACGTGTTCCCCAGACCATTTCCCAGGTCCCTGAGCCACTTACAGTAAGTTACCATTGCTATTAATACCTTCATTTTAGGTAGATTTTTTTAACTACCATTGGCGAATCTGCAAGCAGGAGAGGAGGTCAGTGAGTCCAGACTTTTCTAGTAGAGAGAGAATAATGAGTAAAAATGTCTAAAAACATAATAAACATACTAAAGGCAAAATCCTAACCACTCACACACATTCCCTGGTTCTGGCGATTTAATGCTTCATTGAATTGAAGTACTTTATCATTCATGGGCAAACTTGACATATATTTAGCTACATACCATCCTCCCTATTCGGAATGTTTATAAATAATTCCCATATGCCAAAATGTGCCTTATAATCTTTGTTTCTACCAATATAGAGTACAAAGTCAAGTGAAACTAATAATGAACATACTAAAGAGACATTGAGTTTAATGTATGGTCCCATTAGTAGGCATTTAACCAAGGACCTTGTGCCTTAAACACTGCACTTGTTTTGCTAAATGTGCTGAAGACAGGGCAAAATAACCACCGAATAAAAGATTTAGCATTTCGTAATGTTCACGTTGCAAAACAGACCAATTAAACCGAGACACTGCAATTTGTTATGTAAAATGTGCCAAGTGTACTAGGAGCTACAGAAAAAAAAATCCAAGTTAAACACAACATAACAAATGATATCAGTATTTCAGTTACTCCAAAGAGAGTTCTGAATATAGATCTACTTTTTATTCGCACTGATAGAAACAGAGGGAAAAAAATGATTCCGTTTTCCCAACACTGTAGAAAATATGCAGACAACAGCATTAGAACGCAAGTCATGCCTCGTTCCTGCTTCTCTCCCCTTGTTGCATTTCATAAATATGAATCTTATGTGGAGTCCTTGAGGATTCTACTATTGTCTAAACCCCCCCAATATTAATGATTGCCCCCTTAGTGACACGCTCTGATCTTTAAGATAGTAGCCTGCAGCCTCTGTCTCAGCCAAATGATTAAGTCTGCGGTGTCTGTTCGTTATTGGATCTGTACCTCTTAGAATCTTCCGTTTATAGTCCAGAATAGTCCAGAATTCTCAACATGAATACAATACTTTATATAAAAATGACAACCTCATTGTTGTATTAATGTCGGGTGTCAATAAGGATGTAGAGGGTCGATTTAGTGTGCAGCCAATAAAATATAGATTGTGTTTTTGCATGGCTTCTTTCCACCACCAAATTATTCTGTAAGAACCCTGAACGTGGATAGAAATTCAAATGAAATATTGATAGGGACAGTGGAGACCAAACAATTTTATTCTCCTGCTCATTTACATGGAATGTATGTCTAGGAACTCCAAGCTTCCACAAACAGAGAACAGCTTAGCGAACGGGATTGGTAAATAGGACGGAGAGATGCATAATTATGGCATGAACTCATTGAATGTGAAGAGCACAGTGGCATGAAATTCCTATAATGAAAGTCAATCTGAACCTTGCATTAGAAACAGGGCCTTCAGCAACATTAGGCTTCTCACCAACGTGAGGTACCATGAGTCTAATGAAGGGTTTCCAGTACTTGAGCACAAATTTTCTTTCTTTTTCTTTTTTTCCGCCCGTTTCATGCCTAATTGCATGTTTTCCTGTGGGACACATATAACTTTAAATAGCAAACATCTGCTATTAGATGGATATTCATTTATAAATAGACACTGAACGATTATGTGTTTTTCTCTTATCTGAGCATCAAAATAGTGATAAAGATAGGAATGCAACAGCAAGATTATACATATATAATAATACGGTCAAACTATGGAACTGTCTTCCATTGGACGTTGTTATGGCAGGTTCATTGGTCAGTTTAATAAAAAGCTGGATGAGTTTCTACAAACAAGGAATGTTACAAGTTACTGGTATTGATACATAAAGTAGAGTTGGGAAAGGGTTTGTCACTGTGAGATCGGTAAAGCTATGGAACTGTCTTCCATTGGACGTTGTTATGGCAGGTTCATTGGTCAGTTTAATAAAAAGCTGGATGAGTTTCTACAAACAAGGAATGTTACAGGTTACTGGTATCGATACATAAAGTAGAGTTGATCCAGGGATAATTCCCATTGCCACTTAGAGTCAGGAAGGAATTATTTTCCCTTCCTCCCCCCTTCCTACCTCTGGATCAACTATTAGGCAGAACCACAGCTCCATAACAACACTAATAAGAAATTATAATATCTCTTATTAATAATTTAGTAGTCGATATAGAGAAAGCAAGATAGGTAGACAAGGTTTCATTTATTGAAGAATAATCTATGACAATATCTCAAAATTGAATTGACTCTATAGTATCTTAGTCTTACATTCAATGTTAGATTGCATTTACGAAAAACGGAAACCAATTAAATGTCAGGAGCAATTAACTTCAAAATTTCTGTGCAACACAGAATGGGAAGATTTTTAAGTGCTCTTTATAATTAAAGTTAATACAAATGAATATACAATCCCTGAAAGGGTAATAAGTCACAAAATGTGGTTGGATTCAGCATTTTTAATATAATCTCCATGCTTGCTATGGTCTTATTCAGAAAAGAGCGGATTGTTGTGATTCAATAGAGAAGCCTTTTATGTACTGTTGAAACAAATCTTGTTTTAGGGAGGCAAAGACTTTTAAACAGAGGCTAAATAGCATTGTATCTTCAAAGGAGGAATGGCAATCACTGTCCCTACAGGCAGCATTACCACTAGTCTCTATTCTCTCTGTTTGACTTTAAGGAACCTTATTTACAGTAGATGAGAGACAATATTTTTTTCGATCTGACAGCAGATTCACGAAAATTTCAAACCCAATTGAATCGGAATTTTTTCGAATTTGCATCTAAATTTTCGAGGTGTTAATATCAATTTAAAAATTCCCATCGTAATTTCAATTTTCTCATTTTCGATTTTCGCATTTTCGATGGAAAGGTCTGAGTTTTTAAAATTGTAAAAAACAAGTTGGATCCACAGATTTATAAAAACCAGCATTTTTGAATCAAAGCCAGATTCTTTGGAAACTGGATTAATCTCTGTTTACCATACATTTATTACATGTTTATTACAAGGGCTGGAGGTGTTGGAAGTAACGGTTGTGTGTGAAACAAAATTATTTTATGAAGAGTTTTCAAATGCTCTCTACTTCTCAAGACTGAAAAGATTCTCTGATCTCTATCAATGATTAATCAGTGGCACCAGTGGAGCTGTCACAATAACTCATCCATTATTGATCAAGCAATGCTACTATGAGGATTATGAGAAACACACTCTAGGGTTGGCTCTTTGGACAGATTTGTACAGCATTGGCTTAGCTGCTGACTATATATATATAGAATGTGGGTGAATCATAAACTCAATCAAGTAAGCAATGCATAATTCATAAATGTTTGTACCAACACTAAACATGTTGTTCATTTGTTTCCATATTACATTAGGGACTTGAAGGTGTTTGTAGCATTGCGTGCAGGGTTTTACATTCAACAATTCTGAAAAAATATGTGCCAATTGTTTACTGTATCCCCAGCTTGTCTCAAGGGTGCCTTTATAAAGGCTGAATATGGTTTTACAGATCCGGTACATTGGGCATTAGTGATTTGTAGTTAGTTAGTAGAGCCACCATTAAACACAAAAGTTTTGTTGTGCAATTTGTACGTTTGAGTGTTACATTTTGTCAATCTGTGTGGGAACTAGGAATCACTGGGAGTTCAAAGTGTAAATTGTGGTTTCAATCTGAAATTTAGCAGGTGTCGGGAGACAAATCTTTATAGGAAAGAGTGTAGAGGACCGAACCGGAACCAGAACCTTTCGGATATCACGGATCTGCCGAACTTCTGATATTTTAGGATTTTTCCGAAAAGCGAGAACTGTTTTCAATAATTATTGAACATTCAAGAATTTTCAGATTTACAATTGAACATTTTTGATTTCTAGAAATTTAGAATTTTTAAATCTGCAATTTTCGAAATTCTAGAAATCTCGAAAATACTATGTGGACGCATGAAATTTCTGTACTGGACAGTGTTGTTTTTTTTAGATTTAGATACGTGTTTCCCAGACCATTTCCCAGGTCCCTGAGCCACTTACAGTAAGTTACCATTGCTATTATACCTTCATTTTAGGTAGATTTTTTTAACTACCATTGGCGAATCTGCAAGCAGGAGAGGAGGTCAGTGAGTCCAGACTTTCTAGTAGAGAGAGAATAATGAGTAAAAATGTCTAAAAACATAATAAACATACTAAAGGCAAAATCTAACCACTCACACACATTCCCTGGTTCTGGCGATTTAATGCTCATTGAATTGAAGTATTTATCATTCAGGGGCAAACTTGACATATATTAGCTACATACCATCCTCCCTATTCGGAATGTTTATAAATAATTCCATATGCCAATGGTGCCTTATAATCTTTGTTTCTACCAATATAGAGTACAAAGTCAGGATGAAAATAATGAACATAATAAGAGGACATTGAGTTTATGTATGGTCCCATAGTAGGCATTTAACCAAGGACCTTGGGCCTTAAACACTGCACTTGTTTGCTAAATGTGCTGAAGACAGGGCAAAATACCACCCGAATAAAAGATTTAGCATTTCGTTATGTTCACGTTGCAAAACAGACCAATTAAACCGAGACACTGCAATTTGTTATGTAAAATGTTGCCAAGTGTACTAGAGCTACAGAAAAAAAATCCAAGTTAAACACAACATAACAAATGATATCAGTATTTCAGTTACTCCAAAGAGAGTTCTGAATA
The DNA here is from genome assembly GCA_019447015.1 of Hymenochirus boettgeri. Classification (NCBI taxonomy): domain Eukaryota; kingdom Metazoa; phylum Chordata; class Amphibia; order Anura; family Pipidae; genus Hymenochirus; species Hymenochirus boettgeri. Next base: position 32,024 of record JAACNH010000607.1, on the reverse strand, counting down.
TGATCTACTTTTTATTCGCACTGATAGAAACAGAGGGAAAAAATGATTCCGTTTTCCCAACACTGTGAAAATATGAGACAACAGCATTAGAACGCAAGTCATGCCTCGTTCCCTGCTCTCTCCCCTGTTGCATTTCTAAATATGAATCTTATGTGGAGTCCTTGAGGATTCTACTATTGTCTAAACCCCCCCCAATATTAATGATTGCCCCCTTAGTGACACGCTCTGATCTTTAAGATAGTAGCCTGCAGGCCTCTGTCTCAGCCAAATGATTAAGTTGGGGTGTCTGTTCGTTATTGGATCTGTACCTCTTAGAATCTTCCGTTTTAGTCCAGAATAGTCAGAAATCTCAACATGAATACAATACTTTATATAAAAATGACAACCTCATTGTTGTATTAATGTCGGGTGTCAATAAGGATGTAGAGGGTCGATTTAGTGTGCAGACCAATAAAATATAGATTGTGTTTTTGCATGGCTTCTTTCCACACCAAATTATTCTGTAAGAACCCTGAACGTGGATATGAAATTCAAATGAAATATTGATAGGGACAGTGGAGAGACCAAACAATTTTATTCTCCTGCTCATTTACTGGAATGTATGTCTAGGAACTCCAAGCTTCCACAAACAGAGAACAGCTTAGCGAAGGGATTGGTATAATAGACGGAGAGATGCATAATTATGGCATGAACTCTGATGTGAAGAGCACAGTGGCATGAAATTCCTATAATGAAAGTAATCTGAACCTGCATTAGAACAGGGCCTTCAGCAACATAGGCTCCACCAACGTGAGGTACCAGGGTCTAATGAAGGGTTTCCAGTAATGAGCACAACATTTTCTTTCTTTTTCTTTTTTTTCCGCACGTTTTCATGCCTAATTGCATGTTTTCCTGTGGGACCACATAAACTTTAAATAGCAAACATCTGCTATTAGATGGATATTCATTTATAAATAGACACTGAACGATTATGTGTTTTTCTCTTTCTGAGCATCAAATAGTGATAAAGATAGGAATGCAACAGCAAGATATTAATATATAATAATACGGTCAAACTATGGAACTGTTTTCCATTGGAGTTGTTATGGCAGGTTCATGGTCAGTTTATAAAAAAGCTGGATGAGTTTCTACAAACAAGGAATGTTACAAGTTACTGGTATTGATACATAAAGAGAGTTGGGAAAGGGTTTGTCACTGTGAGAACGGTTAAGCTATGGAACTGTCTTCCATTGGACGTTGTTATGGAGGTTCATTGGTCAGTTTATAAAAAAGCTGGATGAGTTTCTGCAAACAAGGAATTTACAAGTTACTGGTATTGATCATAAAGTAGAGTTGGGAAAGGGTTTGTCATGTGAGAACGGTTAAGCTATGGAACTGTCTTCAGTGGACGTTGTTATGGCGGTTCATTGGTCAGTTTAATAAAAAGCTGGATGAGTTTCTACAAACAAGGAATGTTACAAGTTACTGGTATTGATACATAAAGTAGAGTTGGGAAAGGGTTTGTCACTGTGAGAACGGTAAAGCTATGGAACTGTCTTCCAGTGGACGTTGTTATGGCAGGTTCATTGGTCAGTTTAATAAAAAGCTGGATGAGTTTCTACAAACAAGGAAGTTACAAGTTATGGTATTGATACATAAGTAGAGTTGGGAAAGGGTTTGTCACTGTGAGAACGGATTAATAAAGCTATGGAACGGGTCTTCCAGTGGACGTTGTTATGGCAGGTTCATGGTCAGTTTAATAAAAAGCTGGATGAGTTTTCTACAAACAAGGAATGTTACAAGTACTGGTATTGATACATAAAGTAGAGTTGGGAAAGGGTTTTGTCACTGTGAGGAACGGTGGTAAACAAGTATGGAACGTTTCCAGTGGACGTTGTTATGACAGGTTCATTGGCGTTTAATAAAAAGCTGGATGAGTTCTGCAAACAAGGAATGTTACAAGTACGGGTATTGATACATAAAGTAGAGTTGGGAAAGGGTTTGTCACTGTGAGAACGGTAAAGCTATGGAACTGTCTTCCAGTGGACGTTGTTATGGCAGGTTCATTGGTCAGTTTAATAAAAAGCTGGATGAGTTTCTACAAACAAGGAATGTTACAAGTTACTGGTATTGATACATAAAGTAGAGTTGGGAAAGGGTTTGTCACTGTGAGATCGGTAAAGCTATGGAACTGTCTTCCAGTGGATGTTGTTATGGCAGGTTCATTGGTCAGTTTAATAAAAAGCTGGATGAGTTTTCTACAACAAGGAATGTTACAAGTTACTGGTATGATACAATAAAGTAGAGTTGGGAAAGGGTTGTCACTGTGAGAACGGTAAAGCTATGGAACTGTCTTCCAGTGGACGTTGTTATGACAGGTTCATTGGTCAGTTTAAATAAAAGCTGGATGAGTTTTGCAAACAAGGAATGTTACAAGTTACTGGGATTGATACATAAGTAGAGTTGGGAAGGGTTTGTCACTGTGAGAACGGTAAAAGCTATGGAACTGTCTTCCAGTGGACGTTGTTATGGCAGGTTCATGGTCAGTTTAATAAAAGCTGGATGAGTTTCTACAACAAGGATGTTACAAGTACTGGTATTGATACTAAAGTAGAGTGGGAAAGGGTTTGTCACTGTGAGACGGTAAAGCTATGGAACTGTCTTCCATTGGACGTTGTTATGGCAGGTTCATTGGTCAGTTTAATAAAAAGCTGGATGAGTTTTGCAAACAAGGAATGTTACAAGTTACTGGTATTGATACATAAAGTAGAGTTGGGAAAGGTTTTGTCACTGTGAGAACGGTAAAGCTATGGAACTGTCTTCCAGTGGACGTTGTTATGACAGGTTCATTGGTCAGTTTAATAAAAAGCTGGATGAGTTTCTGCAAACAAGGAATTTACAAGTTATTGGTATTGATACATAAGTAGAGTGGGGAAAGGGTTTGTCACTGTGAGAACGGTAAAGCTATGGAACTGTCTTCCAGTGGACGTTGTTATGGCAGGTTCATTGTCAGTTTAATAAAAGCTGGATGAGTTTCTACAAACAAGGAATTTACAAGTTACTGGTATTGATACATAAAGTAGATTTGGGAAAGGGTTTGTCACTGTGAGATCGGTAAAGCTATGGAACTGTCTTCCATTGGACGTTGTTATGGCAGGTTCATTCCAGTTTAATAAAAGCTGGATGAGTTTCTGCAAACAAGGAATGTTACAAGTTACTGGTATTGATACATAAAGTAGAGTTGGAAAGGGTTTGCACTGTGAGAACGGTAAAGCTATGGAACTGTCTTCCAGTGGACGTTGTTATGACAGTTCATTGGTCAGTTTAATAAAAAGCTGGATGAGTTTCTGCAAACAAGGAAGTTACAAGTTATTGGTATTGATACATAAAGTAGAGTTGGGAAAGGGTTTGTCACTGTGAGAACGGTAAGCTATGGAACTGTCTTCCAGTGGCGTTGTTATGGCAGGTTCATTGGTCAGTTTAATAAAAAGCTGGGAGAGTTTCTGCAAACAGAATTTACAAGTTACTGGTATTGATACATAAAGTAGAGTTGGGAAAGGGTTTGTCACTGTGAGATCGGTAAAGCTATGGAACTGTCTTCCAGTGGACGTTGTAATGGCAGGTTCATTGGTCAGTTATAAAAAGCTGGATGAGTTTCTACAAACAAGGAATGTTACAAGTTACTGGTATTGAATACATAAAGTAGAGTTGGGAAACGTTTTGTCACTGTGAGAACGGTAAAGCTATGGAACTGTCTTCCAGTGGACGTTGTTATGGCAGGTTCATTGGTCAGTTTAATAAAAAGCTGGATGAGTTTCTACAAACAAGGAATGTTAAAAGTTACTGGTATTGATACATAAAGTAGAGTTGGAAAAGGGTTTTTCTCACTGTGAGAACGGTAAAGCTATGGAATGTCTTCCAGTGGACGTTGTTATGGCAGGTTCATTGGTCAGTTTAATAAAGCTGGATGAGTTCTACAAACAAGGAATGTTACAGGTTCTGGTATCGATACATAAAGTAGAGTTGATCCAGGGATAATTCCATTGCCACTTAGAGTCGAAGGAATTATTTTCCCTTCCTCCCCCTTCCTACCTCTGGATCAACTATTAGGCAGAACCACAGCTCCATACAACACTAAAACGAATATTTAAATCTCTTATTAAAAGATTGGTTGGGCCATCGTCCGGGAGAAGGAGGAGGGACCACATCTCCATAACAACACTAATAAGAAATTATAATATCTCTTATTAATAATGATTGGGTGGGCCATCGTCCGGGAGAAGGAGGAGGGACCACATCTCCATAACAACACTAATAAGAAATTATAATATCTCTTATTAATATGATTGGTGTGGGCCATCGTCGGGAGAAGGAGGAGGGACCACATCTCTATAACAACACTAATAAGAAATTATAATATCTCTTATTAATAATGATTGGTTGGGCCATCGTCCGGGAGAAGGAGGAGGGACCACATCTCCATTACAACACTAATAAGAAATTATAATATCTCTTTTTAATAATGATTGGTTGGGCCATCGTCCTGGAGAAGGAGGTTAGACTACAACTCCATAACGAAGTAATAAGATATTAATAATAATATCTCTTATTAATAAAGATTGCTGGTTTAAAACAAACGACAAAATATTTTTGTGGTTATATACTTCACAATCACACAAAAGCAGTAAGAATTATATGGAAGCTGTATCCCAAATCATAGGCATGTTCTTTTATTTTAAATTGCCGTTTCATGCAGGGCTCATGGTTGTGCCATCAATTAATGCAGAGGGGAAATCAAATTCTCTAGAACATCAATGAAGATTATTAGAAGTGAAAAGTCTTTTTAAAGAACGAGTGGCTATTATTGTAGTGTTCTTTTGTACTGCAGGCTTCCTCTTAAGATGGAAATACAGTAATTGGCAAAAACAGATGTCACCTTTCTGATAAGGGAAGGATAGCAGGGAGAATCATTGTAAAGCTCTTATATGAAGTGAAATACCAATCTCTATTACTTCTACCACTGTAGGGAATTTAGTTTTGAAGGTCCCTTTGAGCCGGCTGTTCAAAATCTATGGTTATGACAATACTTAGGTCTGGGTTATTAATTGCTAAAGGCAGTTTTACAGTTGTATCTTCTGAAGTTAACACTACAACTTTTGCATTTACTTACCAATAGCTCCATAATAATTATGGCTCAGCAGAAAGAATAGATCTGAATAGAAAAACTATTTCTGCCAAGTTTCCTTGTGTCTCTGATTAAGGTTTTATCACATTACCTAGAGCCCAGCTATCATTTGTCATCACTGAGTAAACAAGATGTATTCTTACCTGCAAACAACGGCGTAAAGCTCTTTAGGGACCCCCTAACCATCCACATGTTCATGGAATGCTCACATGAAGTAAGCCATGATGACATCTTGTACTGGTACAAGAAATTGTCACACCTGTTCTCCCTTAAGAATATCCAAGACACCTGTACTACAGACATCGCTTCTTAATGAGATAGAAATATCTGTTCTAAATATATTTCTCACCCATTGTGTTCTAGCACTGGATGAGGGCTTCAAATTGACAGAGCTAACAGCCCAAGTGATCTTGCAGTCTAGCGAAAACCCATGGATTGATCATTCATTTCCGAATTATTCAGTTACTAGGCTGACCAATTTGGCAGCAATCATTTGCAATGGAAAAGGCTGATTGACCGAAATATTGATTGACTTAAAATATCAACCTGTGTGTACCAGCCTTGACATTTCAGGAAATTATAGGAGAACTATAGTGTGTGCAAAGTTTTTTCAAAAGTATCTGGGGCAGGGAGGTAGGATTGGTACTTTCTATCTCCCAATATTGTTTCTATAAGGAGTGGCAAAACAAAGAAAACTGCTTTTGCCAGGCTTTCTGAGTGCTTCAGCCCTATCTTTAATACAGGAAGGCCCAGCGCACTAACCTGGCAGATGAAAACTTTATCTCCTGTAGCTTCTCAACAAAACAATATCAGGAGGTGGGAATAATCAATCCTACCTCCCTGCCCCAGGTACTTTTCATGTTTTAAAAGTTAATTTTACAGTACTTGTCCTTTAAGTGTCAAGAAGTGTGAATTCTTTAGCATCATCAAAAATAGAACTGCACAATTGATTGGATCGATTCCAATTTATTCCATAAAGTAGAGTTGATTCAGGGAAATTTTTCCGATTGCCACTTGGAGTCAGGAAGGAATTTTTCCCCCTTTCATAAATTTTGTGGGTTTTTTTGCCTTCCTCTGGATGAACAGTTAGTCAGGAAATGAAGATATTGCTAGATGGGTTGGACTGGATGGACGTATGTCTTTATTCAACCTCAAATACTGTACTATACTATACTATACTGTACTATACTGTACTGTACTGTACTATACTGTACTATACTGTACTCCACTATACTATACTATACTATACTATACTTTACTATACTGTACTATACTATACTATACTGTACTATACTGTACTATACTATACTGTACTATACTGTACTGTACTATACTATACTGTACTGTTCTATACTATACTATACTATACTGTACTATACTATACTGTACTATACTGTACTGTACTATACTGTACTATAATATACTGTACTATACTGTACTATACTATACTGTACTGTACTATACTATACTGTACTATACTATATTGTACTGTACTATACTGTACTATACTATACTGTACTATACTATACTGTACTGTTCTATACTATACTATACTATACTATACTATACTATACTGTACTGTTCTATACTATACTATACTATACTGTACTATACTATACTGTACTGTACTATACTGTACTGTACTATACTATACTATACTATACTAATTTTTACAACAATGGACATGTTTAAATGCTGAATATATGAATGAAATACCCCGATGATGGATTCAGTATTTGTTTGTTGGTTAAAATTGCTGTAGAAAACCAGGTCAGTGGGTGAAAAACGAATCATTCCCCCTCGCACCTACTTTGCAATTGATTTTAAATGGAAGTTTTCTGGCTGTAGTCGGTACACGGTGCTCCACGAAGTAATTAGATCTGAAAGGCTCATTTCTCAATGACCAGTTCAGATCTAGAGGTTAAGTACCATAGTGTCCACTTCCCAGGGTCTCTTCACGCCGTCGCGTCCATGACTTTAGAATAGAACAGACTGACACACTGACGATTATGTGCCAATCCCTCGTTATAAATAATAAAGCAAAACAGTTGACAATTCTAGGTTAATCTTGTAGGCCTTGCTGACATAGCATCTTTCCTGCCTTAGACTCGGGGTCATGGCTATGTTATTTGTTATTAAATAGGACAGCTTATTGATTTCCTGTTGGACTGTTTCCCCATCAATGTAAATGCTTCTATCATTGTATATTGCACAGCTCTGTAATATAATTATAGTGGAATAAAGTTAGTAAGTAAGTGTGTGTGTGTGTTTATGCGTGTGTGTGTGCTGCTTATGGGCGGTTGTGGAAGTCTTGAAGTTGGCATTGGCAAAGGATGCTGGGAATTGTATTTAAAGATGGCTATGCACATGACATTATAAATGGCCAATCCTGTCAGGTCCCATGGGATTTGCTGATGATCGGCCATGGGTATGGATTGAAAACAACTGATCCCAACACCAGTGACCCATGCCTGTTAGATGTGGGATTGGTTTTTAGGATTTCTGCTGGAAAATTACTTTTGGGCCATTAAAGGGAGCCAATTAATGAGTAATGTGTAGTCACCCTAAACAATTGACCCCCTATACAATGTATAGAGAAGTAGATTGGGTTGGGATATTTGTGAATCTTTAAAATTACCATTAGATCATTAGTGGAGTCTGCAGTGAATTTTAGATAAAGGTATATGGCTAGTAGTGATGACTCTTTGTCGCTAAACAAACCTGGTTTTGAAAATCCGAAGATATGATGGAAGCTCGGAAGTCAACTTAAAAATTCTGATTCAGTTGGAGTCTAAACAGATTTTCGGAACTTTGGGAATACTGTAGGTTCTGTGGAATCGCTGTTGAAACGAAATTCGTCAGCGTCCTTCATCTCTAATATCTAGCACAGCTCTCAGAGATGATAGATTAGTGAACATACTCAAAGCAGCTGTCACATTACACAGTTTACCAGTGGGATACTTTTTTATTATCTTCATCTTCTCCTGCATAATGTTGGGTCTTGCCAAAGACCCAGCAAGAGATATTGGCTTAGATTTCTCCTTATTCAATTTGATTTCTCTTTTAGACAAATGTGTTGATTTTTCCATGGTCGGTTCGCGGATCCGAACCCGGATCCGCCGCGGATTCATCCCGTTCGCTAACGGCGGATTTTTCTGGAATTTCCGCCTTCCGAACCGCGGATTTCTCGTATTTTCGAAAATGACGAGGATTACTTGTATTTTCGAAAATACATATTTTCTAAAATTTTCGAAAATTATGAGATTTCTCGTATTTTCGAAAATTTTAGAAAATACGAGAAATCTTGTAATTTCGAGGATATTTTTCCTTTTAATGGGTCTGCTCGCGGATTTTCGAATTTTCGTATTTTCCCGAAAATTCGCGGACCGAATTTTGCGAAGTTCGGACATCTCTACTTGTAAGCTCTACACATGACTTTTTAACCTTTCACACCCCTTTGTTGTTCACGTGGTCCTTAAAAAACATGTATATCTTTCTTCCCATGGTGAGTTTTCTCTTATCTGCTATACTCCTAGGTGTTAGGTCCCAGAGTTTTGGGTCCAGATCCTGTGTATAGCACATGGGAGGGGGTGTCAATTAACCCTTTAGTTCCCTTTAAAGGATGCATTTTAATATTGGTCAATAAGCCAAAAAATAAGTATTACATCTTGGAGATCTTTAAGTAACTTCTTAAATTGCAAGATGTAACTTTGTTGTACATTTTGAAAGATTTTTTATAGTGCTTGGTATTTGGATATCTAAAGTGATGTTATTTCATGAAATTCCTGTCTTTGTGACATTTAAGTGTAAAATCACGAAGCGAGATTTTTCCGGAGGCAAAGAAAGTCATCTGAAAAAACACGCAAAGGCTAACACACAATAGGTATGTGTATACGCTGTCATGCAGAGGGCTCTTGATGATTCTTACGGGAGTGTTTTGCAAATAAGAATGATCTTATTAAGTGTATCTGTAACCCTGTAACCTTGACCATGCACAATACACATGTTAAGGCACTTGCTTCTAGAGCAGCCAATCCCAGTTAGCCAGCTATTACATCATTGCTGACATTATGATGTCGCCCTGATAAATGCTAATCAAATTGTTTATTGAGCAGAGATGCTCTGTTTGCTCGCCGAGCATATTCCAGCAGCAGGTTTCTACTGACATATCACCTATACCCATCACTGAACTGCAATTATATGATAGCATGGTTATTCCAATGATTTGTGCCTTTGAGTGCATTAATGAAACATACACTTTCAAAAAGATGATTCTACTGGTTTATTCATTTCACTTAATTGACTTGCTTGGTTAAAATGAACACGGCTTTTATGCATGGACTCCATTGCTTGTGGTTGTATGATTAGAATTCCTGTCAGGAACATAGTCAAGCACAGGGACTACAATAAGTCATCCACAGGATGTAATGGGAAAATAAATCTATGAATGGACATTTGCTAGATAAATCTTTAAAAAACCCCAAAAAATCCTCATTTTTTTAAAGGATTTTTTTTTTTAATTATTATTTTTTCTATCCATTTGCTTAAAGTTTATGCAAGTTCATTCGTTCAGAACTGAAATGTGACATTCCGTGATATGTTCCTCCCCTAAGCATCTTTCTTTAATATGATTACCTCTTCCATCTAATTCTCATTCTCGGTGTCTTTCCATCAACCGGCATTCCTTTCCAAAAAGAACTCAGCTAAAGCCTCCCCCTTCTCTCCGTTTTATGAGATGAACAGAGTAATCTTTCACACTACTGATCTGGAACTAGGGGAAGAAGCTGGTACAAATCTGGGGCTTTCTTCAGTCTAGTCACGTTTGTAAGACTCAATTGTCTTGCTTGGTTCTTTAGCACACAACTCCACTCCCCTCCCAGTCTGGCATTTTCACTCTTATCTGCCTTATGTCTTTTATTTCTTTCTGTCTTATCTTTTTGTTTCCCATTCAATATCTTCTAGACCAGCGTCACAAGCCATTCCCGGCATATTTATTAGTTGTCTAATATCTGGGAGTGAGAACACACAAAGCCATTCTATGCATCGATGCTCTTAATGGTTCTTAAGGAATAATTAGAGAAGAAAGCAAAAGCTTCATTTTCTTTTGGGCAAAAAAAAAAAAATCTGAAAGTTCTGAGTAAAGTAATGGTATAAAAAGCACGATAACTTATATAAGATGGCTCAGGCACCTGTGGAATGGTCATGGGAACATATCACCAAAATGTAAATAAAATTCAATTTTCTACACGTGAGGACATTTCAGAGCTTCCGCGTGTATATTTGAAGCTACTTTCTGTGATCCTTGGAATTAGCCTTGTATACTCGGTAACCTTCGAAAGTAGTTTTGGAACTAACTAAAATATCAAAAGTTCCAAGATGCGAAAGTTCAGAACAGTTCTGACGGAACTTCAGAACTTGGAGTCCTGAGGGTTACACGGATTTGAATCGGACTCGAATCCCATTCTGTCTTTTTGGCAGAACAAATCTACTGTCTAATAAGCTAAGGCAGTCTCAACTCCAAGCTGGAAACTCCTATATAAAGTGTGAATAGAAATAGGATCTGGGTCCATTTCGGACCTGGTTACGACACGGAACCCCTTGTTATCAGACTTCAGAGCCCATTTTCGATAATTACCAAATGTCGATAATCCTTTAAAATACGATCGGAAACTCGAAAATTGTCGAAAATAGCCTCGAACATTCGGTAACTATCGAAAATGGGCTCCGAAGTCCCGAAGGTATGTTTCGTTCTTGGATTATGGGATCTTCGGGATTTTCCCGAGATCCATTAATACGAAACCAGAACGAAACTTAACAGTTTCGGTCAATTAAATACAACACAATCTATCGACTTGTCTTCATTTCTCAACACCCTCTTCTACTGGCACATTTGACCCATGGCAACCTGAAAGGTTACAGAACGGTGACCTGTGTGACCTGTGTGGATCATTATAATTAATTACCAAAAAGTTGTTCCTTCTCCTTTAATGCCTTGACATAGTTTTCACATAAGCCAAAGTATAAAGAACTCCTCAAACTTATTTATTTTTTATTAAATTATTGTCTACACAGAGCTGTAAATCCCTGTATTATGTGTAATATAAATATTATCAGGAAGATTCACCCAGAGCTGGAAGAGATTTACCAGAAGCTGCAAGGCTCTAGGTGAATCTCACTCTTAATTGGCGTTAAATACTTGTGTGTGTGCATCCTCTGTTAAATAGGCTTACGGCCGCTGCGTAAGTGTCAATTCCGATTCGGCAGCTTGCTCCAACCTATGGGGTAAAAGTTACGCTAAATGGTCGTATATTGGTTAGCACAACTTTAGACCATTAAGACTAGTGGCTCTGCATCGCTCCGCGGTAAATCACCCTGTATGTTAAAATTTTCGGCACAGAACATTGATTTTCAGATTTCAAATTTCCAAACCAAAACTATGTCCTGTAAGATTTTCTCCAACCACCAAATGTACTTTGATTTATTAGTTTCAGTTAATTTTTTACTGGCTAAATTCCCCTTTGGTAGTTTGTGTGTCTTTAATCGATAAGGAAGGTAACAAGAACATTCTCTAATATATTCTTCTTTCTGCAGAAATTTATTGAAAATGCCCCCCCTTTAATATGTTCTCCATTCTTATATATCCTCCATTATTGTTATTAGTATCATTGTGGCTTTATATAGCAACAACATCTTCCGTAACGATTTATAATTACATGTATACATTCACATCAGGCCCTGCCCCGAAGAGCTTACAATCTAAGCACATTTATTTAACACATACAACCTATCAGTATGTCTTTATGATTGTGGGGGAAACCGGAGTGCCGGGAGGAAACCCACGCAAGCACGGGGAGAACAGACAGACTCCTTGCAGATGTGTCCAAGGGTGGAATCGAACTCAGGATTTTGGTGCCGCAAGGTATCAGTGCTAACCACTGAGCCACCAACACAAGTTTCCAGGCTGCTCTGCTGTAATGCCCAGTTCATAGGGTACGTCCAGTCTCCTTAATATATTTTACTTTCACAGCAAGTTGATATCTAAATTTAAACTGGTAAAATACAAGAAACATGTGCCCAGTCTACCTCTAGGGGATTCTATTCTAAAACGTCCTCATTTATTACAGTTCTGTATAATCTGCACCATTGCTTTACTTGCTGCTGTACAGAATGTTAAAGGAAAAAGATATTTGAGCTGAACGTTAGAGGAATCGCTGCCTTAAAATCAGGCTTTGTGGTTTCCTCTACTAACCCGTGTTGTACCCTGTTCATTTACCAATTCAGTGAACAGGATTGAACAGGAACGTTTCCTATAGTATTTAGCATAGATGGGGAAGAAGCCATTTCTGCTTCTCTCCTATGCTCCTCCTTGGCCCTTCTCTCCAATCTGCTTTACTACTAACCTGCTAACCTTCATTTCTACGTTTTTCCGTGTTGCTTTGTGTTGTGATCATTTTTGTCTGATTATTTATTTCACACTCGGTATCATTTATCAAGTAAATCATGACAACATCATTGTATTGGAAGCTTCTCCTTGATGCATTTGGTATTGTCTTGGATCAAGACTCATTGTGTTGATTTCAGAGCAATAAAATGATATCCTTGTAGGAAGAGAATGAATGAGTCCATAGTTTCCTGGTTAATATAGATTAAATAGACCAAATGGTAATCATGTTCAACCAATCCAGCTGTGTTGGGGGACCTTTGCAAACCATGGACAGTACAATTCCCTTCTTAAAGTCATGCTAACCCAGTGTAAAAAGTCCAGCATCTTCTCCCATGTTCATCCCTACAGGAAACGCACCACGGCTGGTTATAGGGGAAAAAAAGATGGTGTGAAAGTCGTACTAATCAATGTTATATCCCTGTAGGGGCAGTTTTGCAGGACTTTTTGATTCTAACAAACTTCCCGTAATAGGCATAATATACTGATATTGGATCCTGATGCATCGCCCTACTGTATCAAAAGTCACACGTGTGTTTAAGTCAAATTTGTTCTCATGCCTACAAACCAAAGATACAGGTATTGATGTGTTATAATAAACTCTTTAGAATATGGTCTGATCTTATTGTAACTTAATCATTACAATGCTGGTATGGTATATGTTAAGCTCCATCTAGGAAACTGAACTACAATGCAACACAATATGGGATCTGTGTAGAGCCGGTCTCTGTATAATGTAAGAGTTGATAGACCTGAATAGGGCACAGTGTAGGCACAACTACTCATTTAATATGCACATTTATTTTGTGTTAAGAGGTCGGAAGCTAAAATAATGGTAATTGTGTGATTCGGTTAACAAGGGTCAGAACACACACACTAATCTTTATTGGGAGGGGGGCAAAGAAAACTCTAAAAAGAACCAGTAAACACTTTACTGGGATGGAGTCTCCAGCGCTACCAGCTGGGTTAAACACTTGGAATTACGCCATTAATCTTTGTATACAACAAAACAGAAGTGATTCATGGCACGTCCTGTACTAACCAAACTCACATTTCCAATCTCGGAATTTCTGGGGGGGTTTCTTCTCTCATTTAAAGATTAGTGTGCTGTAAGGTTGTAAGGTTGCCTTTCAGATGCACAGGGAGGTTGATAAGAAAATACATTTTTTGTACAGTCAGAAGCAAAGTATTAAACAGCAGTGGCACCATGTAAGGCTCTCTGGGCATAGAGAAAATTATTCTGTGAATTCCAATTATGGCCATATTCATAAAGTAATGACTGTAAAATGCTATTTAGTATTAGAACTTTACAAGTGCATTTGTACTATCCAGACATACATACCATGCATTACCAAATACAGTGCAAAATGCTTTGTTGTATCACCAATAGATGCACCATTGTGGACTTTGAAATGGAACTATGGTCTTCACACAAGTACCTTCTATTAAATAACAGATACCTCATACATTTCAACAAGCCTAGGATGATGTTTCTAGAAGTTGCCAATCCAAAATTTTAAGCTTGTAAGTATCTCTTCCTAGTCTGCACTATCCCTGTGTCTCTGTGACAGGCATGTGTTATAACCTGTGTCATAAACTACATTCCCAGAAATCAATATTTTCTGAAGCTACAAACGTGCAATCAATATATCTGCATTCCTCTGCCTTAGGGAGAGAAAAGAGGCATGTGGATAGCTTTAAAAACAATTAATACATTTGGGGGTGGAGCTTATGATGCAGCTGATGATGCTCTGTCTTAGCAGTAGGACATAAGTGGGCATGCTCAAGACAGTGGCTTGCTTGTGATGTCACAGCTCACTTTGTGTGCAGGAAGCACCACCCTTTGTATTGCTGTAAGTTTGTGCTCTTTTTGATAGGGGCATCTACACAGAGACTACAAATTCCCTTTAACCACCATGACATATGTTACGATGCATTACGGACTTGCTTAATCAGTAATGACCATTACTGCAGGTATGAAGTGCTAATAAATGGGGCCTAGGACCTTCCTTACCTTTGAAACCATTGTTAAATGATGACAGCAAAGTGATGCAAAAATAATGATGAAAGCTGAAAATTCCTAATTAACCATGAAAGCTGAAGGCAAGATTTCCAAATCGTCTCTGTTGTAAAACATCGGGAGCTGCTGCTTCACTTTGTTCTGAGCAGAAACATTAATGTGCAAGAGAAATCTGTTTTTATTTTAGTAAATGGATTTTCCCCTAGAAACCAACAGATGCTCTCTAACAGCTGATCCATGGAAAGTGTTTTATGTCCTTGAACATGGTAAATGTTCTATGGGCAAAAATGGCAGAAAAAGGATAGGCAGTAGGTTTAAATCTACCCTTACATCCTACCTATCTGGTACCCAGCACAGTATATGGTATCTATATATCTATATATGATAAATCTACCCTTACATCCTACCTATCCGGTAACCAGCACAGTATATACCAACGGACACAAGCACATGCCCTGGAAACCACCAGCACATCCCAACTGCACCACCAGCACATCCAACTGGCACCACCAGCACATCATTTCTGGCACACCAGCACAACATCCCCTCTAGCACCACCAGCACATCCCCTCTGGCACCACCAGCACATCCCTCTGGCACACACCAGCACACACCCTGGCACCACCAGAAAATCCCCAACTGGCACCACCAGCACATCCCCAACTGGACACCACTAGCACACCTCTCTGGCAATACCAGCAGATCCCCAACTGGCACTACCAGTACATCCCCAACTGGCATCCAGCACATCCTCTGGCACCACCAGCACTCCCAACTGGGACACCAGCATACCCCAACAGTCACCACCAGCATATACCCAACTGGCACCACCAGCACACCTGCGGTGTTGCCAGTGTGTGTGTGCTGGAGGTGCAGTGTGTGTGTGCTGGTGGTGCCAGTGGGTGGTGTGGTGGTGCCAGGGGTGTGTGTGGTGGGCCAGGGGTGGTGCTGGTGGTGCCAGGGGTGTGTCTGGTGGTGGCAGGGGTGTGTGCTGGTGGTGCCGGGGTGTGTGCTGGTGGTGTCAGGGGTGTGTGTGGTGATGCCAGGGGGTGTGGTGGTGGTGCCAGGGGTGTGTGCTGGTGGTACAAGGGAGTGTGGTGGTGGTGCCAGAGGGAATGATACCCTCTGGCACCACCAGCACATCTCCAACTGGCAACACCAGCAACAACCTGGCACCACAGCATCTGCTTGTGGGGCCAGGGGTGTGTGCTGATGGTACCCTCTGGCACCCAGCACATCCCCCTCCCTGAGTCTCCCTGGGCTTGGCACCCTGACCTCCACATAGAAGTCAGGGCCGGGCCCCCCACGGACTCGGGTAATTTAAAGGTAAAAGCTGGAATTTTTAGAAAAAGATACTGGCTCTTGGCACTTGCTTCGGGTGCCTTGTCCATAATTCTGGAGACGGTACAAGGGGCGGTAAAAGAGACGGTACAAGGGGGCGGTACAAGAGACAGTACAAGGGGTAGTACAAGAGACGGACAAGGGGCGGTACAAGAGACAGTGCAAAGGGCGGTACAAAGAAACAGTACAAGAGACGGTACAAGAGACAGTACAAGGGGCAGTACAAGAGACGGTACAAGGGGCGATACAAGAAACAGTTCAAAGGGCGGTAAAAGAGACAGTACAAGGGGCGGTACAAGAGACGTACAAGGGCGGTACAAGAGTCAGACAAGGGGCGGTACAAGAGACGTGCAAGGGCAGTATAACAGATGGTACAGGGTGGTACAAGAGACGGTGCAAGGGTGGTACAAGAGACAGTGCAAAGGGCGGTAAAGAGACAGTGCAAAGAGCGGTACAAGAGACAGTACAAGGGGAGTACAAGAGACAGTACAAGGGGCGGTACAAGAGACAGTACAAGGGGGGTACAAGAGACAGTACAAGGGGCAGTACAAGAGACAGTACAAGGGGTGATACAAGAGACAGTACAAGGGGCGGTACAAGAGATGTACAAGGGGAAGTAACAGAGGACAGTACAAGGGGCGGTTCAAGAGACGGTACAAGGGGTGATACAAGAGCGGTGCAAAGGGCGAATTTTCTGCAATAAAACGAATGGGAAGACAAATACTAGCGAGTGGTCGTCTGGGACAAATCATGACTCCATGATTTGGCAACATACACGATCACCGATCCAATCAGGATGATGGGCGACTGAGATTGGTATGCCCACCCCAACCCACACCATACAATATTTCCGGCAGACGGTAATACACAGTAATATCGCCCGGTCACTAGAAATATTGATGGATGTGTGTAGCCAGCTATAAATTGCCAGGTCCTCACCCATGGGAGTATATAGGAGATTACTTTGTAGTCCCTGCTTAGTTTGGTCCACCTCTTTTCTCATCATCGTCAGGGCCTATGGGAAGATGTTTCCCTTACTGGGAGGCGGGGCCAAACTGGAGCTGTCATTCACCTGGGGAGTTAAAATGGGATGGGAAGGGTTAATTTTAGAGATGAACTAAACCATCAAGCTCTTCCAGTGGTTCTGCAGAATGGATCGAAATGGAACTTAAAACTTCCGATTGACACCAATTTCTGTGGATTTTTTTTTTTGCATTTTTCAAGTTCAAAATCTACACCAATTTTCGACTTTTTGAAACAAAATTACGACAAAATGTTGCAAATCCACCCTTCTGAATGTTCTGCCAGATCCAGATTTTCCAAACCTACAGTCGCCTCGAAACCAGTTTTGGTTCGTTACTCGTTAATTTATATTGTAATTAATATCTTTACATTTTCAATCTGGCTGCATTATTTACTATGGGATCAATAAATAATACATTGACTAAATAATATTACAAAATACATTTTGTCAGAAGTGACAGAAATGAAAATGTGCCGGTTAATGTACTTTCATTATTACACCCCTGGCTGTCTCATGGCACAAGCACCTTGCCCGGTGGAGAGAAACACTAGTATAGGAAATAGGACATGAGCACTAGAAACAAGATGGAAGATGGCATAACCCCTGGAATGTTGTGTTGTTCTTTGTCAGCCACACAAAAAAGCACAGAAATAGGGAATTGCACCTGTTTCCTAAGCAGTTAATGTCTTCCTGTAATATAAATATTTTCTCAACCCAAATTGAACAGTGTGGGAAGGTTTCTGTGCCAATGAAGATTGAACAGGTGAGTTTAACACAGACGTTTTGTGTTGTGGAAGAATCTGTAAAAATAAGAGTTTGATGTGATTGGAGCTAGAGACAGAGGGGGACCAGATTAAAGGGGAACTAGAATATGTCCAGGTCAGCAGAACAGGACCCTAAAACCCCACACAGTACATCGCTGCAATACTGACTAAGGCTAAGCCCTCACTTGAGCGTGTGGACCCTTTTGGTAAACGTGCGATACGGGCCACAAATAGTGATCGCATGCGCACCGATAGCGCAAAGAGGAGCAGTGCCTGCAATTGGATCGCAAAACGTGATCCAAAACGGTTAGCAGGGCCTAACCTAAAAAGGGCAGGTTTGCCCTTCTCCCTACATGTGTCCAGGCCTTTGGAAAAGCATGCTCTGAAGAGAATGTCTCCTATTGGCCAGGAATACAAGTGTTGTCAGTGATCTTATGTACAAGGACCTTGTAGAGGTTTGGGGGTATAATTAAATATACCCTAACACCCACATTCCCTTCCCTATTAGTTCCCAGAGTTTACTGAAATGAAGCAGTAAATGTGGCTCTACTGTGCCTGAAGAAGTCCAGGACTCCTCATGTACTGTCCAATGAGAGGATGTGCTTTTGCTGAGCGTGTCTGACCATTGATAAATGCGTGTGAAAGGAGCCCGACCAGCGCTGCAAGACAGTATTTCACAGCTTTGTTAGCCCAAATACAGGTTAGGACCTAGCGATTTACATACTATTGCAGTAGTTTTCTTTAACCAATTGGAATGGGTGACTAGTGATGCAGCAGACAGAGGTTAACTGGAGCAACCAAAATCGACTGGAAAGCATGGATCGTTCTATATTATTTTTCCCTTTATATAACAGATTAAAACTGGGTACTTTAACCCCCTAATCCAGACACGCCCCCTCCCTCTGTCCAGGACTGTACTTTTTACAAACTGCGACTTCCCATTGGCTAGGCCCTAAAGCGGAGAAGGGTAGGAGCTGGACCAGTGCTAGACCAGGGCTGTGCACACAGGTGGTGCGAACACAAAAAAATCTGCTGCAATATATGTGCTGCGATGGGGAGCACAAAAAATGTATTATGTATGCTCACAGAAAATCCATATCTGCACCCATTGGGGAACATTGGGCTGGACCAATAACGTAAGTTAAGGTGCAGTGATCTATGGGAAACCCCAGGGGTGTCTCTATATGAGGCAATATGAGCAAAATGCTCAGGGCAGCGGCCCTGCTCAATATCAGAGAGGCGGCAGGCAGTGCTCACTTTCATTTTTTTTTTTTTTTTAGAAAAGTGGCAGGCAGAGCAGAAGGAAAGAAAACATCTAGTAGTACATAGGAGCGGCATTCAAAAGTTTGGCTCAGGTGGCAAAAACCCTAGAGACATCCCTGGGAAACCAAGGGTGAGGACCTAACGGCAACACGTACACTATTATATGTAAAATGTGTACAATTCAAAATCGTGTGACAGCTGGTGAAATCTAACCAAGGTTTTGACAATGTACAATGGGGGGTGGTCACTAATTCTATTGATACGACAGGCTCAACACCCATTAGATTTTCCCTATGACTGAAGTCAATTTTTTCTACAATTTTCATTGTCAGGCTAAGGTTATCTTTTCATTCTTAAAGGATTTTAATGTCTAAAAGGGAGAATAAAGGTTTAAGGACCAGGCCCCACTGGTGCACTTTTAGCGCGGTCCAATTGCAAAG
Source organism: Hymenochirus boettgeri (assembly GCA_019447015.1). Lineage (NCBI taxonomy): Eukaryota > Metazoa > Chordata > Amphibia > Anura > Pipidae > Hymenochirus > Hymenochirus boettgeri. The sequence continues at coordinate 12,567 of JAACNH010000607.1, read as the reverse complement.
GATCACGCATTTAAAATGCACACTGGTGTGGCCCAGTTCAGTTGTGGTGGCCACACTAGTGCACTACAGAGCGCTGCAGTGCGATCCGTTAATCGTAGTGCATGCGATCCGCATTTTAACGCACTGTAACGCTCTCTTGCACACCGGAACGTGCACGCAATCGCAAGGTCAAACACACAACTTCTTTGTGTTTTGCATAATTAAAGGGTAGGATTTAACCGTTTACCCGGTTAGCAGTGGAAATTCCCAGTCGCTTCCTGTTCAGAGTAACTATAGCGCATTATTGGGCATGCGCGCTATAGTTACTCTGAACCAGAAGCGGTCGGGACCTGTCACTGCTGCTGCGGTGGATCGTGTGAAAGGTAAGTTCTTCTCTCGTGTCTCCCATCGCTCTAGGGAATTGATTGAGAATAGAAGGTAAGACATAGCTCTTAAAGGGTATGTTCCACCCTTAATTAACATTTTTTGTATTAATAGTAAATGTGCCCCAGCCCCAAACGCTAGAATAATTTCTTAGAAAGTCCCCCGATCATTACTTACCGTGCTCGCTCCTTCGCCGCACTCCCGGCCCTCTGCTTGCACGGAAATGCAAGCAGGGGGCGGGACTGGCAGATGCGTTTGTGATTGGCTGCGAGACAGCCAATCACGGATGCAGCTGCCGGCTTCTCAGTGCGGCGAAGGAGCGAGGCATGGTAAGTAACTATCTGGGACTATTGTGGTCTTTAATTAATACATTAATACATTATTAAGGAATATTCAGATTTCTTATTTCCAATTAAACAAAGACTCCAAAGCACCTGAATAAAAATGGTATAATTATTAGTATTATGGGGGCGATGCAATTTTATAATCGACGCCAGCTTACCTGCCCGAAGTCTCGTGAGATTTAGTGCACGCGGGATCTCGGACAGCTAACTGTGCCACCTTTGGCTTCCTATTGAAAGGCGGTGAAAGTTTCACGCTGCGTAGTAGAGCATTGCATAGTACTGGATCGCCTGTGCCTCGCTATTACAGAATATTTGGAAGTAAAACTCACACTTACCGGTACGATAATAAATGGGATTGCTCAGGTTTTACACTGACTGGAGCGTTTAGCACCCAATATTGCATCTTAAATAAGAATTAAAGAATTAAAGTGCATAATTGTGATATATAATTCATGAAAATGTTCACAGAGGCGAGTTTCAACGGCTACAACAATATATATAAATGATCTATAGTGGATAATGCACGCCCCTATTGTATTAGAATATTAAAAGTCATTAAGTTCTAGAGCCATAAGATGCTCAGAGCTGCACTTATACAGTCATGGAACTCCAAGGTGGTTTATTATTTCCCCATAATGCACGCGTTTCGCTTAGTCACGTGACACTAATGACATCATTAACAACTGGTTTTAAAGGGACATTACACCGCCAAAGTGACCATTGCTTATTTAATATATAATTATAACAGAGATATAATTATATAGCTTGTTCTGTCCCCCAAATTGCCTAACTAAGTGGAGATCTCACAATTACCGAACCGCAATTCTGCAGAGCTGCTGTGTCTTTCTTTTTCCCAAGCTCCCCCTCATACTCATGCCACTATCTTGGCAAAGTTCATTCTGGCAAAGTATCTGCCTCCTCCCTCTGCTCAATGGCTTTTCATAAGCTTGAGCATGTGCCGAGGAGGCAGCAGGGGAAACAGCATGTCAATCATTGGTTGCGATGTCAGCAGTAACAGCCTTGATTGACTGCATGGAGGGAGGAGCCAGCTTACTCTGCCAGAATGGGGACAATAATATCCTAAATATCTGGTTAGTAATACAGGTAATATATTGCAAAATATACCATTTGGGTTGGGGGCAGGTATAGGACAATGTGACCAGTTTTTGTAGTGGACATTTCCTTAAAGGGCATGTCCACCCCCAAAACTAATCCCCCCACTACTGGCCCCACCATGTAGTGTAGTGTATCCTTACCTTACATCCCAGCTCCATATGGTTCTCTGTAGTCCCCCCCCAAAGTCCCGAAAACTGCCCACCAGGAGGATAGCAGAGTCCATATAGGACTCTGCTCCTGTCTCGCCTCCGGGAGAAGTTTGGCATGTGTACTGCAGCCCTTCTCCCCTCCCTCCCCTCCTCTCCCTCCCGTTCTAATATCCCTCCCCCTAGCATAAAACCCCTTTAATACAGTATTCCCCCATGTCTCCCAGCCAACCGCATAATTTTTATTTTTGAAAGCTCCCCAAACTCTTACTTACCTCTCCTCTTTCCTCCGCTGCACTGAATGACCGGCAGCCGCGTCCGTGATTGGCTGCGCTCAGCCAATCACAGACGCGACTGCCGGTCCCGCCCCTCTGCTTGCATTTTCGCAAGCAGAGGGCCGGGAGCGCGGCGGAGGAAAGAGGGGAGGTAAGTAAAAGTTTGGGGCACTTTCAAAGATAATAATGATGCGGTGGGCTGGGGACCAGGGGGAAGGCTATATTAAAATTAGATTTAAGGGTGGACACCTTTTATAAGAGTAGAATTTACAGGATACTCTTGGCTCACCTTGGAGTTCCCTGCGTTGACTTGTATGAGCATCAAATCCTAGGGGACTTTAATATCCTTATATCGTACAATAGGATGTACACTATTCATCCCCATAGGATCTCCACACTATAACATTGTTTGTTGGGGGGGGGGCAGCAATTAAAAAGATGCAAATGCTTGCAGGTCTAGACATTAGCACCAATTAAATGAATAATTCATTCTAACTGACACGCCAGTACATGTAGAAATGGTTTGCACTGAAAGTCCCCGGAATCATTTCAGCATGTCCGAAGTAGGATCTGATGTCAAGATTTATCTTCGTACGATTTAAGGAGAAGCTTACGCTAAAAATAACTTTTAATGACTTAATAATTTAAACCATTCCCCTGCACAGGATTTTACATCAAACTTCCCTTGGCGATAGAAAAACCATACAATATTTATGAAATACAAGATCTTTCCCTTACCTTATGCTCACAAGCAGATATTTAATATTATCCAATTGTGTTAGTTTTTCCTCTGTTCCAAGTCTGTGCACAGGAGAAACATTATCTGCCTAGTGACCCCTTTCATTCAGCCCCATGGATCGATGTACTGTCACTTTAAATTAGAAGGAGGATAAATCCTGCTAGGCAAAATGCCACTTTAAAGGAGAATTAAAGCTAAAATAGAATGTGTTTTTTTAAGGCAGCAATCAGACACCCTGGACTTCTGCCGACGGCGAGGGGGCCCGACGTGTAGTAGGGCCTACCACAAGCCCACTCTGCTGCAATCAGCTGTTTTAAACAGCTGATCGCCATATGAATGAAACATACACGCGATCAGCTGTTTAAAAGACTGGACCCGAACTTCGAACCGAACAGGAAGTTCGGGTCGGTCTTATAAACAGCTGATCACCGTATGTTTCATTCATAGCACAATCAGCTGTTTAAAAACGGTTGGTCACTGACTCGCTGCAGAGATCTTTGTGGAGGCAGGAGGGAGTCAGGAGCGCCTTCAGGTACGCCCCTGATTTAAACTTTTTTTTTCTCCACCCCCCACTAAATTTTAGTACTGCAGGGAATTGATATAAACCTCGAACTCGAACCGTGATGCCTTAGCCAATCACAGGGGTGGATGCCGATTGAGCCCCTCCTGCTAACTTCCGTGCTCGAAAAAGGCACGGGTAGTTAAGCATAAGGCATCGAGGGAACGAAGGCTGGTAAGTGATTTGGGATGGCAGGGAGTGCATAAACCTTGCGAGGTCGAGGTTTATAGCAATTCCCTGCAGGATGCTAAAATTTAGTTTGGGGGGTGGAGCAACTGGTGTTATCTGCCCGCAACCCCAACTGCTATCCTTGATATTTTACTACATGCATTTATAACCAGATATTGATTTTATCATATATATATATATGATCAAGGAGCTTTTTATAAGCTTGAACATGGGCAGAGGAGGCAGTAGTGGAAATAGCAGTCAATCATTGGCTGAGATGTCACCAGTCACAGACATGATTACTACATCGGAGTAGGAAGCCAACGTGCTCTTGCGTGCCGGGAACACGCACGAAGCACGAGCGTTCGACACTAGGCGCGTTACAGTGGGCCTCAGCTAAATGTGTTAGTAATGCAGGTAAATAAGTTCTATATCGTTGGGGTTGGGGGCAGGTAACTTGGCAAATTACCATTTTTAGCCTGAAAGTTTACTTAAACTTTTCCAAAGACACAGTACTCCCGAAGTTTCCGACCTCCGTTCCGTTGGGTGAGATCAGTTCCCTTTCTCTGATGGAACTTCAAGGAATCTTCTGAATGAGCTTTAAAAGATTAGTACAGGACAAACATAATGTTCAGCATTGATTTTGTTAAAACAAGATACTGACCCCAGAATCCCTCCTTGGAAGATTCATAGGGAAGGAAATAAATGCTAAGTGATCTTTGTTAATAACAACCTTCCATCCCACTGTAGCCATCCTCTAATGGTCTTACGAGTCCTTCTTGATGAGATATTATTGATTCAAGATTTGCCCATTACTTTCAGCATAAAGTGGAGTCCATCCGCGTGCAGATCTCTGGTCTAGGGATGACTCTAGATTATGTGTCTCTCCTCACTCAGCTATTCTTGGATCTTTTGTTCCTGTGACCCATTCAGTCTCTCGCGCTGCTTCAATCATGTCCGCTCACGACCTGTCTCTTGATCCCATGCCCTCTGTATTACTGAAGCCCTGTAACCATGTGCTTACCCCTATACTCACCACATATTCAACGCCTCCCTTAATCGGGATTTTCCCTTCCGTCTTAAGATGCCCATGTTACCACATACTAAAAAAGCCCTCGCTGGACCCCTCCTGTTTAGCCAATACCACCCGGTCTCCACTTACCGATAGCCTCTAACTGCTAGAACGATCAGTCTTCTCCCGATCACTAACGACCTTCATGCTCATAACCTATTGGATCCTTTACAATCTGGGTTCCGTCCTGCGCATTCCACTGAGACGGCTCTGTGTAAGGTTTATAAATGATCTGCAGGTTAAAGGCCAATGGTCCATTTTCTATTCTTATCCTCCTGGCCTCCCTCTGCTTTCCACACAGTCCATCATTCCTCCAATGTGGGATCCACTGTCTTTGGCATTCGGAATGAAGTGGTATCTGGTTTCTATCCATCTCTCTGACGAAATTACTCTGTATCTTATGCCAATAATACCTTCTCTCCAGTTCCTCTTGGTGTGGGGGGTCCCGCAGGGTCTGTTCATGGACCCTTATTGTTCTCCATCTACACTATTTCCTTGGAAGATGTCATCAGCTCTTTTGTCTTCAAATATCATTTATATGCAGACAATACACAAATCTACGTGTCCACCCCTACGCTAACTCCTGACATCCAATCACGTCCCTCCGACTGACTGCCTCCATGCCATCTCCTCCTGGATGTTCAACGCTACCTCAAATTAAATCTTTCTAAAGCTGAACTGATCGTTTCCCACCTAAACCTGGTCCTGTCCCATCTTTCTCCATCTCTGTTGAAATACCCCATTTTCCCTATCAATCTGCCTAGGGGTAATTATTGACTCCTCTCTCTCTTTTCTAACACACGTAACTATGTTGCAAAAACCTGCTGCTTTTTCTTTCACAATATAGCCAAAATCCACAGGTTTCTTTCTCTCCGACCACAACCGCTATGCTTATACATGATCTCATCCTATCGCGCCTGGACTATTGTAACCTACTACTTACTGGTCTTCCTGCTTGCACCTCTCTCCCCTTCAGTCTATACTAACTCTGCCACACGTATTGTTTCACTCTCAATAAACCGGATCACAAATCTCCTCTGTATCGGACAACAACCTGGCTCCCCGTTAAAAAGCGCATTACATACAAAATCCTTCTCCTAACATTTAAAGTTTGGCATGCGCACTGTAGCCTCTTCCCCCTCCCTCTCCCCCCTCTTAGATTCCCTCCCCTAGTGTAATACCCTTTAGCTATATGATTCCCCCTGTCCCCCAGCCCCAACCGCTCTATTGTATTCTTAGAAAGTTCCCAAACTCTACTTATCTTCCCTCTTTCCCCCGCTGCAAAGAACTCCCGGCAGCCGCGTCCGTGATTGGCTGCCGCTCAGCTAATCACAGACACGTCTGCCTGTCCGCCCCTCTTCTGCATTTTCTCGCAAGCAGAGGGCCAGCAGCGCGGCGGAGGAAAGAGGGGAGGTAAGTAAGTTTGGGGCACTTTCTAAGAATAAAAATAGAGCGGTTGGGGCTGGGGGGACAGGGGGAATCATATATCAAAAAATATTTTAAGGTGGACATCCCTTTAAATCCCTTTGCTCTGCTGCACCTCCTTATATTTCCTCTCTAGTGTCCCCATATGTTCCTGTCCGTACCCTCCGCTCATCACAAAACCAGTCCTGTACAGACCCCCCCACTCGGACTGCTTCCTTCGCATTAAACCTTTCTAGTGGCTCCATCCTCTGGAATCCTCAATTAGCAGTTTATCTAACCTATATCCTACTATCCGGTAACCAGCACAGTATATGGTATCTATATATCTATATATGATAAATCTACCTACATCTACCTATCAGGTAACCAGACCAGTAATGGTATCTATATATCTATATATGATAATCTACCTTACATCCTACCTATCCGGTAACCAGCACAGTATATGGTATCTATATATCTATATATGATAAATCTAACCTTACATCCTACCTATCTGGTAACCAGCAACAGTATATGGTACCTATATATCTACTTGATAAATCTACCCTTACATCCTACCTATCCGGTAACAGCACAGTTAATGGTATCTATATATCTATCTATGATAAATCTACCCTTACATCCTACCTACGTAACCAGCACAGTATATGGTATCTATATATTCAATATGATAAATCTACCCTTACCTCTACCTGTCGGAACCAGCACAGTATATGGTATCTATATATATATATATGATAAATCTACCCTTACATCCTCTACTATCTGGTAACCAGACACTATATGGTATCTATATATCTATAATGATAATCTACCCTACATCCTACCTATCTGGGAACCAGCACAGTATATGATATCTATATATCTATATATGATAATCTACCCTTACATCCTACCTATCCGGTAACCAGCACAGTATATGATATCTATATATCTATATATGATAATCTACCCTACATCCTACCTATCTGGTAACAGCACAGTATATGGTATCTATATATCTATATATGATAAATCTAACTTACACACATCCGGTAACCAGCACAGTATATGATATCTATATATCTATATATGATAAATCTACCCTTACATCCTACTATCAGTAACCAGCACAGTATATGGTATCTATATATCTATATATGATAAATACCCTTACATCTACCATCTGGTAACCAGACAGTATATGGATCTATATATCTATATATGATAAATTCTCCTTACATCCTACCTATCTGGTAACCAGCACAGTATATGGTATCTATATATCTATATGATAAATTACCTTCTCCTCCTTTGATATCGCTCACCTCTGGTAACCAGAGAACGCACAGTATATGGTGGTTCTATAATCTATATATGAGAAATCTAACCTTACATCCTACCTATCTGGTAACAGCACAGATATTGTATCATATATCTATACATGATAAATTACCCTTACATCCTAGATCTGGTAACCAGCACAAGTATATGGTATCTATATATCTATATATGAAATCTACCCTTACATCCTACCTTCCGGTAACCAGCACAGGATATGGTATCTATATATCTATATATGATAAATCTACCCTTACTTCCTACCTATCCGGTAACCAGCACCGTATATGGTATCTATATATATAATATGAGAAATCTACCCTACATCTACCTATCTGGTAACCAGCCACAGTATATGGTATCTATATAATATATATGATAAATCTACCCTTACATCCACCTATCTGGTAAAAGACACAGTATATGGTATCTATATATCTATATATGATAAATTACCTTACATCCTACCTATCCGGTAACCAGCACAGTATATGGTATCTATATATCTATATATGAGAAATCTACCCTTACATCCTACCTATCTGGTAACCAGCACAGATATATGGTATCTAATATCTCTAATGATAAATCTACCCTACATCCTACCTATCGGTAACCAGCACAGTAAATGGTATATCTATATCTATATATGATAAATCTACCCTTACATCCTACTGTCCGGTAACCAGCACAGTATATGGTATCTATATATTATATATGATAAATCTACCCTTACATCCACCTGTCCAGTAACCAGCACAGTATATGATATCTATATATCTATATATGATAAATCTACCTTACATCCTACCTATCCGGTAACCAGCACAGTAATGGGATCTATATACTATATATGATAAATCTAGCCTTACATCCTACCTATCTGGTAACCAGACAGTATATGATATCTATATATCATATATGATAAATCTACCCCTACATCCTACCTATCCGGTAACCAGCAAGTATATGGTATCTATATATCTATATATGATAAATCTACCCTTACATCCTACCTATCTGGTAACCAGCAACAGTATATGGTAATCTATCTATTATAATGATAAATCTACCCTTACATCCTACTGTCTGGTAACCAGCACAGTATATGATATCTATATATCTATATATGATAAATCTACCCTTACATCCTACCTATCCGGTAACCAGCACAGTATAGTATGATACGTTCAACTGCGTTATTGGCATTGCGTTTTTGTAACGCATTTCTTGCATCAGTTTAGTGCGTTAACACACTTAATGAAAACGCATAGGAACACATGAAAAACGCTCAACTTTATGCATTTTTTGCCATTTAACCTAAAAAACACACTCAAAGGCCCTGCATAAAAAACGCATTGATAAAACACAACGCAAATGCATAAAAAATGCATGCAGAATGCTTTAATCGCAACACTGCATTGTTTTCATGTATTTTTTGTTGTGTAGTGTGAAACATGAGATTTTTGGCAGTGGACTGCCCCTTCAATGGAACAATAAAAAATATCAATTTCACTATTATAATATGAGCTATTGCTGTTCCCTGGGAATCACCCTGAATGGCAGAACTTTTGCAGAAAGAGTAACACCTCCCTCCAACCCTCCATTTTCACAATCTTACCTTTTCTCCCCTTCTCCAAAACTCTTCAGTCCTTGTTGATTTCTGCTGGCTCGTGGTTTTGAAAGCTCTATGTGAGCTTGACTGCTGTAAAGCCAGCGAGCCCTGCACCAGAGCAGCAAGGTTGCAGAGGAGGCAATATCTGCGGGGGGATAAAGTAAGTATGTAAGAAAACGAGGTTTGGGGTGATTACTCTTAAAGAAAATGTATCTCTTTTTTGGTCCATTTATAGACATCAGAGGTACGAAAATAATTAAACCAGATGGAGATATTTAACCTTGAATACTTAGTTATGAAGTATGTATGTATGTATATGTTTATTTATGTAGCGCCCATAGGGGACGCAGCGATGTACAATATAGAATACAAAAAAGTCATACAAGGGGGACAGTAAATAAATACAAATATAAATAAGTATGGAGCATCACTAAATATACAACATGAGGAAAGGAGGTCCCTGCCCCGTAGAGCTTACAATCTACTTAGGTGGGTAACATACAGATACATAGGAAAGGGTGGAAGTGCTAAAGTAATAACGGTGCAGTGAGGGGTAAGATTGCTTCCTAGCACTACAAATGTCTGAGCAAAGGTGCAAGTGTACATACATAATACATTACTGTACATACACTCACATGTATCTACACACACGTTACAGGTAATTATACTGTTGTAATCTGATTGTTACTGAACCTGCACTTACTCACTATGCATTGTGATTATACATCAACCACAATAACCACTAGTATGTGTAATGTAACTTCAAACAATATTTAACTATTAGCTTTGCCATATGCTTGTGAAGTGCTCACTCATCATCCAGGTCATGGACTAACTGAACAGATATTAGCATTGCTTTTCTGTATTATTAAAATGTAATAATGCACATCCCTATTGTTATTATTAAGATTGTAAGTCAAGTAGGAGATCTATGGCCAATTAAACATAAGGCAGCTGTGTGCAATTAAATATTTTGGTGAGTCATGTCACAACACGAATGACATCACTAACCAGCAATTATAACTGATAACAAAGCTAAGCACCAATTATGAATGATGACATTGCTAAGCACAGATCACAAATGATGACATAGTTAAAGGGTATGTACCAATTTTTAAAGTATGTTTTATTCTTTATTTGAGAAAAGGAAGTTAATTGGGCTTTGTCTTACCTCCTATTCTTCAGTAAAACCAGGAGAAGAAGAAGAACTTACCGCAGTTCCCTCCAGTGCCGGCTTCTCACTCGACTCATCCACTGTGGATGCTTTTGAGACTTGTCAGCGGCTGTGCTGGCGTGATCCGCGGGTAAGTTTCTTATTCCTCCTGTCCTGAAGAAAAGGAGATAAGACATAGCTCATTTACCCCCGTCTTCAGATTAAACAGAAACTATTAAGTTTCTACAATATCTACACATCCCCTTTAAGTATCTACAATAAACTGCACGATTATAACCAATGACATGGCTAAGCCGGGATTATAATTGGTGACATAGCTAAGCAACGATTATAACTGATGACCTAGCTAAGAACTGATAATAATTGATGACATCACTAAGCACTGATTATAACTGATGACATAGTAAGCACCGATTTATATTGATGACATCAATAAGCACTGATTAACTGATGGCATAACAAAGCACCGAGATAATTGATGACATCACTAAGCACTGATATAACCGATGACATAGCTAAGAATGAGAATAATTGATGACATCACTTGTGCACTGTGATAAGCGGTGACATAGCGAGTCACCAATTTTTACTAAGACATTAGGTAAAGTACCTAGTTATAACTGAGACTAAGCTAAGTGTCATTATAACTGACATAAGCACTGGTAGTAAGGTGATGTTATAATGAAATCATGTACAGGTACTTAGTATTATTAACATTTCTGATTGCATTTAGTCTGTGGGTATCAGTTATTTATAACCGATAGTAATAAATCGTGATTATATTTTGGTATTATGTAAAAAACACACACACACAGACTCCCCACCAGCTGTCACAGGATCCCTTGGAATGTTGCAGCGCAACCCATCTATAACAATATTAGCTCCGCCCCCCATCCGCGGACAAACCTAACCTGCTAGGCTTTACTCTTCTCTCTCTTCTCTCTCCGGCTTCTTTTGTTTTCCTTCACTTATGGAACGGAGAGTGGGGGGAGGGTGCGTCTCTTGTGATTGGCTGCGTTCTCTTGTCAGTTACTCTTCTGTCGGCCCAGCCCTCTCTCCAGCTGACAATGTATCAGTAGAGCTGAGCCGGAAACGTCGTACCGGACCAGAAAGTAAGAACCACGAGACCCCCTCCCTCTCCACCCCAGTCAGGATGTTTCCCGCGCGTGATGGGGGAGGGACTTGGGGATGTGCTGGTGGTGCCAGAGGGGATGTGCTGGAGGTGCCAGGGAGGATGTGCTGGTGGTGCCAGAGGGGATTTGCTGGTGGTGCCAGGAGGATGTGCTGGTGGTGACAGTAAAATATACTTTTATTGTTCAATTGAAGGTTAGGGGGGGCCCAAAAATCTGACTTGTGCCTAGTTCTTAATCCGGCTCTGACCTCTCTTGTACCAACCCTTGTACCGTCTCTTGTACCGCCCCTTGTACCATCTCTTGTACCGCCCCTTGTACTGTCTTTTATACCATTTTTTGTACAGTCTCTTGTACTGCCTCTTGTACTGTCTCTTGTACCACCCCTTGTACTGTCTCTTGTACCGCCCCTTTTACTGTCTCTTGTACCGCCCCTTGTACTGTCTGTTGTACTGCCCTTTGTACTGTCTGTTGTACTGCCCCTTGTACCGTCTCTTGTACTGCCCCTTGTACTGTCTCTTGTACTGCCCCTTGTACCATCTCTTGTACCATTTTTTGTACAGTCTCTTGTACCGCCCCTTGTACTGTCTCTTGTACCGCACTTTGTACTGTCTCTTGTACTGCCCCTTGTACCGTCTCTTGTACTGCCCCTTGTACTGTCTCTTGTACCGCCCCTTGTACCGTCTCTTGTACCGCCCCTTGTACTGTCTCTTGTACCGCCCTTTGTACTGTCTCTTGTACCGCCCTTTGTACTGTCTCTTGTACCGCCCCTTGTATAGCCTCTTGTACCGTCTCTTGTACTGCCCCTTGTACCGTCTCTTGTACCGCCCTTTGCACTGTCTGTTGTACCGCACTTTGTACTGTCTCTTGTACTGCCCCTTGTACTGTCTCTTGTACCATTTTTTGTACAGTCTCTTGTACCGCCCCTTGTACTGTCTCTTGTACCGCCCCTTGTACAGCCCCTTGTACCGTCTCTTGTACTGCCCCTTGTACCGCCCCTTGTACTGTCTATTGTACCACTCCTTGCACTGTCTCTTATACCGTCCCTTGTACTGTCTCTTGTACCGCCCCTTGTACTGTCTCTTGTACCGCCCTTTGTACTGTCTCTTGTACCGCCC